>SKCR01007551.1:0-91110 GCA_019454045.1 Zanthoxylum bungeanum | reverse complement strand
GGATTGATATGGTAAATCTAAAATGAACTAGACATAGGGATTTTAGGTTTCAGCCTTAGACTTAATAGCCCACGATCTTCCTTGAGGATAGATAACCCTTTAATAGATCTCCTTACAGGATAGGAATATACCTGTCGGGCGGGGGTAGCCAAAATTGGAACTTAGACTTAATGAATCCAGGTAATGTGGTTGACATAGGAATATGGTTCAATTGGGTTATACTGGGTATTTGTAGTTGATCATCAGAAGAGGCTTTTACATAATTTAGTGTTCCAGGTTAGTAAACTGATTTATTATACAAACATAAAATAATCACTTCATCTTTTAAATGATATTAAAGGAAATCACAACCTTATATCTTTTTATCTGTTATTTTCCTTAGTATTTTCTTTTATCTTTTTATTTATTTAGCAAATCTTCAATCAACCAAATCAATCAAGCAATCAATTCCATTCTCCCTTTAATTAGATATTTGTAAATAAATAGATTCAACAATTAATAACAACAGTAGAAATTAAGTCCTCGTGGGATCGATATTTTTATACTACTTGAACGATACGTGCGCTTGCGTTATACGTGTGTTTTTACGCCGGTCAAGTTTTTGGCGCCGTTGCCGGGGACTTATATTTCTTGAGTTGTTAATTTTGGAGCTATCTAATTTACTTGTATCTAATTTTCTTTATTTTTATCTGTAATTTTTATTTCTTTTCTTTTGATTTCAGGTGACTTACAAATGGAACATTACTGGGAGATTGAAAGATTACGTGCTTTACAAGAAGATACACCCCAAATCTGGGAGCAACAGTCCGGTTTTCTGTGGCCTGTTGACCAACCCAATGATTATCACTGGATGCCAGAATCAAGCAATGCTACATTTGTTCATCAGAACGAAATGGGGAGATGTGTGATTTGTGACAGTAACCACCCGAGCGATCAATGTATATATCGATCAGAGTGGGAGAATTTCTGGAGACAATCATGCTATGAAGAGCCATCACATTTCACAGAGCCACATTTTCCATCTTATCCACCATCTATCTTTGATCTTCATCAACAACCAGAACAATCAGAGGAAGATCAATTGATTCACATGTTCAAAGAACAAGCAGCTCAATTTGATGCACAAGTTCAGAGTAACACAGAATCCATACAGAAAATGACAGATCAGATCAGACAATTCACTGAAAACCAGAACTACATACCTCAAGAATCAGTTCCAGATGACACTGATGAAGCCTTCAATTACCAATCATTTCAAAATGACACTTCAACAGAGGAGGAGGCTGAGCAGTATCAACAACCAGAGGTATCAGTTCAGGAACCCGAACCGGCAAAGTCTCGATTTGATTTCTATTATTCAGATTCTGACGAGGATGAAACTGATCCATTTATACCAACTGCACCAACAACGGAGGATCAAACTTTCAAGCCTCAAAATGAAGATCTTGGAGATTCCATTGCACAGATGTTTGAAGAAGATCTTCCTGAACCATCCAATCCAGTCAAATCAGAGGATGAAGACCTAAAATCTAACATTTCTTTTTATCCTCAGGTTAACAATTTTGATACATGTATTTCACAGATGACAGATGAAGAGCTGAATACAGAAATTTTCAAATACATCTGTGAAGAAAATGTGGAGCAAAAAGAAGAGCAAATGGAAGAGCAACAGTTAGAACTTAATAAAGATCCAGAGCATTCAGGAAAAACATCGCTGTATTGGGGAGTACAAATCAAAGATATCACCCAGAAGTTTGACAGAATGGAACTTCCATTCCAAGTCAAACATCATACGAGACCTCCTGATTTTCTTTATTTCTTTTCAGGTATCACCGGAGCAACAAGGAATAAAAAGGTGGCACGAGCACTGAATGAGACAAAACTCCTTTTGCCACTTTACCGTTGGAAGAGACCATTCAAAAGCAATGCTCACGGGATTGTCTTTAATCGGACATCCAAAACGACATTGAAACCTCCTTAACAGATAGATTTCAGTCACGTCTGGCTGAAGACGAAAAAATTCAGCGCTAGCAGAGAGGCAACCCATGCAATTTGCTGTAATTTATTTTTTTCATGTTTTGTGTGAACTTTTTAATTTTGTGTGTTATTTTGTAGGGAAAGGCACAAACGAAGCATTTTAAGACAGAAGAAATTGTGTTTAGCAATCAAAAAGAGAAACAATTCATTAGCAATGACTGAGTAATGAATGAAATCTTGAGACGCATCCTAATGAATTTATACTAAGCGAGTTGCGTATTGCATACACAATTCCGTTACCTTAATTATTGCTTTGATTAGCTTTTCTGTTGTAATTATCTTTATTTTCGTAGACAGGATCCAGACTTTTTGACCTTTCACGATTTGTTTTGTTGTTTAGCTAACAATCGTCCTTTGGAAGATATTAGTGCTATTATTACTCACCCTTTTCAGGTACTATAAATCAGCCCGTCATTGCACTTTTGAAGGCATCTTTATTTGAAAAAGAAATACATAAAAAAAAAATGGAAGCCACTTCAAGAAGACGAGTTGAAACTATCTGTGTGTTTTGTGGTAGTACTGTTGGTACTAAACCACAATACATAGAAGCAGCACGGGAATTGGGTCGAGTCTTAGCCGCAAGGAATATGCACTTGATATATGGCGGAGGCAATCTCGGACTTATGGGGATCGTTTCAAAAGCCGTACAGGAAGGAGGCAGTCATGTTTTGGGAATCGTTCCAAAACCCTTGGCAGAGGCAAATCTTATTGGATCATCAAAAGGAGAGGAACTAATTGTATCAGGTATGTCTGAACGCCTGGTAGAAATGATTAACCGTGCTGATGCTTTTATCGCTTTGCCAGGTGGCTTGGGAACATTGGAGGAAATTTTTATAGTTCTATCTTGGGCGAACCTGAACATACACCAGAAACCAATTGGTTTGCTCAACGTTGATGGATTTTATGATTTTCTTTGTGTATTTCTTGATGATGCTCGGAGAAATGGGTTCGTGTCAAAACCGATGAAAGAACTCCTCTTCACTGCCAGACTTGCTCCGGATCTAATAGACCAACTTATAGCCTATGAACCACAAGTTGACCCTATTCTATCAAAGATAAATTGGTCTGAGGACGATCGTGGTAAGAGGCGTCGAATTAATCTGGATCTTAACCTTTAATTTCCTGTAGATTTCAGCTAACCAGGTACAACCTTCTATCTCTCCTTTTACTGTTTAAGACATTGGGGACAATGTCTCATTTAGGTTTGGGGGAGGGATTTAGTTGATTAGTACCTTGTTTTTAGTTTGTATGTTGTTTTTATTTTTAGTCCAAAATTTTTTGAAAAATCAAATAAATTTTAAACAAAAATTACAAAAATTTAAAAATCAAAAATTCTTGTTTTTCGTTTTTTTTGATTGATTGAAATGTGAAATTGGTGAGAGGTAGCTGAGTAGGGTTTTTCCACTCCTGATACGTATCTCAACCCATATATTTCAAAACAAGTTAATTTTTGTTTATTTCCTTTTAAATTATTTAATTTGTGAATTCTCCATAAATCTGACTAAAATGAATCTCCATATGTTCAGTTGACAAGTATTATGAACTTACATGGAACATACAGTCATAAGATAAAATTGAAAAGTTTGTAATATTCCGTGCTATAGTTTAATTGGAGGAAGCATCTCTAAATAGTGATGGAGTAAAAAAAAAAAAAAAAAAAAAAAAAAAAAACGTCCGAGATCCGAGTTATTAAGTCTGTAAGGGTGTTTTAATACCTAGTGCCCTAAAACCAACTGGTTTGGGAGTCACTGGCCCAAAGCTCGTTACATGGATCGAAGATGCTGCAAAAATATATATATATAGTCTGAGTAATTAAGTTCGTAGGGGTGTCTTAACACCTGGTGCCCTAAAGCCAACTGGTTTGGGAGCCACCGACCCAAAGCTCGCTACATAGACGGAAGGTATTGTATATAAATAAAAAATAGAGAAAAAATCAAAGAAAAAATCAGAAAAATCAAAAAAATTATCCATTGCTACAAAAAGGTGTGAAATCTGATAGAACTTTAGGACAAAAATATTACTCTCTTATCAACTGCACTTATGACTGTTGTGGGCAAAAATGAATTGATTAATATTCTGTTGGCTGTGTATATGAAGAATGGTAAAAATAATCGGAGAATTTACTTATTCAGTAATTTAGAAAGAAATAAAACAACTAGTAACTTGGAGTAGAATTTTCACCTGATTAGTCACTTAACTTTCTATTATTCTCTTTTCGCTTGTCTTTTTGCTTTTGTGTGCATTATTTTTATTAACTTTTTACTTTTGTAAAATGTTTGTGGGTATCATTGCTGTAAACCCTCACGAGACTACAACTCGTCCACTAGGGACACCTAGGGGTCTAAAGGCTTGTTGCATACGCTAAATGCAATCGTGATCCCTACGAAAGTGGCTTAGTTAAAGTTTATTTTCTTATTATTTTATTTTCTGTTTTGCTCGAGGACTAGCAAAATGTTAGGTTTGGGGGTGTGATGAGTGGTATTTATACCACTATTTCCCACTCATTTGACCTAATGTTTTGTATCGTTTCTCGAGTTTTATGAACGTTTTGATGTGTTTTGTTGTTATTTTGCAGATAAATAAAGTTTGGACAGCACTGGAGGCAATTTGGGGCAAAACTGGACAAAAATGCACCAACTGGAAAATTTCAGTATGAAGCGCGTCGCGACGCTGGAGCCTTGCGCGCCGCGACGCCCAGCGTGCACCGGAGATGCTAACATGCGCCCTGGTCAACGGGTCAACAAGTTGCAAAGTTTGACTTTGCTAACATGCGCCTGCCACGTGTCACCATCACAACGGAGATGCTAACATGCGCCGTGCCACGTGTCAAGATCTCATTGCTTGGACGGCCACCGCCTTACGTGTCATGCCACGTGTTGCCACATCAGCGTCCACATCAGCAGCCACGTCAGCAAGTCAACCGAGTCAACGAGCCACGTCATCATCAGCCAATCACAGCGCGCCACGTGTCAAGCTCTCATTCGTCCGACGGCCGCCGCCCCACGTGTCATGCCACGTGTCGCCACATCATCACCATGACGTAAGCAATGACGTCATGAACAGTAGACACGTCAGCATGACGTAAGCAATGACGTCATGAACAGTGCTACGTCATCGGATAAGATTCTGAGCCGACCAACCAACGCGTGACACGTGTCGTACTGTACCCAGCGTCGCGACGCTAGTGGCAATTTGGGCGGCGCGACGCTGACCCCTTAAGACGCCTATAAATTCAAGCACCCGATTTCAGAATTTGTATCCCTTCCTCTCTCTTGAATTCTTCCTAAAGAAAGAGTTTCTCTCTCTAGTTTATTTTTATTTTTACTTTTTTTTACTTTGTAAATAGTTTTAATTACTTTCTTTAGTAATAATAATTTTACTTTTGAATAGTAGTAGTACTTTATTTTTACCTTTTACTTTCTTTTACAGTTTTTACTATTTACTATTTACTTTTTACAGTTTTTACTATTTACCGTGATGAGGTAATTTCCTTATGTTCGGGTGAAAGGTAATTTCTTTTACTATTACTATTTAGATTAATCTCCCTTAAAAATAATATATTTACTATTTAAATTGGACTTAATCAGGATACCGCCAGATTGGTCGGTTGGAAATAAAATATATATTCCGCCTTTATGGCTGGTTATTTTGGTTCCGCCTTTATGGCTGGTTATTTTGGTTCCGCCTTTATGGCTGGTTATTTTGATTCCGCCTTTATGGCTGGTATTAATCACAAGTTTTTATATTATTTTAATGGGAGATATCTAAATAAGTAGTAGTAGAAATAATTCCTTTTACCTTAACATTTTGTTTTATTTTGACTTTTCAGTATTCTTATTTTATGTCTTTTATTTTTATGTTTTTATTAGTCCTAGTTATGTGTTAGTTATCTAGGGGTTGTGATGACTTTTAATATCACTAGTTTATAAGGGATTATTTTATAGTTTGGGTAATTTATAGGTTTACTTATTAAGTCTTAAGCTTAATGCTTCTTGTTGTCTGATCACCAATAGGATTGATATGGTAAATCTAAAATGAACTAGACATAGGGATTTTAGGTTTCAGCCTTAGACTTAATAGCCCACGATCTTCCTTGAGGATAGATAACCCTTTAATAGATTTCCTTACATGATAGGAATATACCTGTCGGGCGGGGGTAGCCAAAATTGGAACTTAGACTTAATGAATCCAGGTAATGTGGTTGACATAGGAATATGGTTCAATTGGGTTATACTGGGTATTTGTAGTTGACCATCAGAAGAGGCTTTTACATAATTTAGTGTTCCAGGTTAGTAAACTGATTTATTATACAAACATAAAATAATCACTTCATCTTTTAAATGATATTAAAGGAAATCACAACCTTATATCTTTTTATCTGTTATTTTCCTTAGTATTTTCTTTTATCTTTTTATTTATTTATTTAGCAAATCTTCAATCAACCAAATCAATCAAGCAATCAATTCCATTCTCCCTTTAATTAGATATTTGTAAATAAATAGATTCAACAATTAATAACAACAGTAGAAATTAAGTCCTCGTGGGATCGATATTTTTATACTACTTGAACGATACGTGCGCTTGCGTTATACGTGTGTGTTTACGCCGGTCACCACACATGAGGCACTCTAGAAAAATTCTATGTATATTAGAGTGGTTCAATAACTCTAGAATAGCAACAAAAATGTCCAATAATAATTTGAATAAATTGGATACAAATTACATTAATTTCATCCAATAACACTTCACATATGCTTCAACTTCCATCTCCAACAACCACAAACAAAAGCCCCAAAATTTTAGAATTTAAGGAACCCTAGATCATATCTAACAACTCAAGAAACAAGAAGCTAAATTTTTAAGCCAATGGATTTAATGACTTACCTTTAATCCACTTGATTTCAAAGCTTTTTCCTTGATTTTCCCTAAATTCTTCAAGATTTGTGAAACAAAATTTCAAACCCAGTTTTGGAGCAAGTTTTTCGTCCATGGTGTGTTCAAGAAGATGATGAAAATATTTTTTATTTATTTATAGACGAAAATTGAGGGCAAAATTATCCAATCAATATATTTTAATTTGATCAAAAATCAAATTAAATGATAAAATGCCATATGTCACCAATAATTGGTCATCATGTATCATATCAAATAATGACTAATGTATAAGGTTTGAAATTTCAATTATTTAATTATTTAACATTTAAATAACTAAATAATTAAATAACAACCTTACATGTATTTTTATTTACATTAAATAACAAATACATATATTTATGGCATGTGTCAAAATCTCCTTTAACGAATAATTAATGTGTATCTAATCGTATTATGTATCAAATAAAAATACACAATAATTATTAGTGGACAAAATCCCATAATGCATGTGTTATCGTTTAACCGATTAAAAGATCCAGATTAACTCATTTAATCCGATAAAGTATTATGAATAATCTGTATTATTCATATCGAGTTGCCCAAATGCTCAACGAGTACACTTCATATTGTGAGACTCCCTAAGTTTAGGTTTATCCGTCACGAAATCTAATTTTGTGTCCATAATCCACCCACTCATAGATTATGACGACCACAAATAATCTTGCTAAACTATGCAAGCCGAAGTCATTGCATACGTATAATCCATCCGTCACAGACTATCCGAATTATAATTGGGGTATAGATGAAAACGTCATACTCGTTCGGTATAATACAATCGACTTTTCAATTTACGATCTCTAAATAACACTCGGAACTGATTTCCAAAGTTATACCACGGCCATAGATTTGCTAGATTGTAAACACGTGAGTATGCCTATGTCATGTACACATGACTGACGGATCATGTCTTGATACGCACATGATATCATGAGCATCAGTCCACACCTAACGAACAGGTGGAGGTCTGATCATGACTAGATCATTGACGTGACTGCCATCAAAGTGTGGAGGATAGCTCATATATCTACAGTGGTATTTCAAGTCGAATGACCATTATTCTCGCTCAACTCGAGAAGGTTCCTATTGATGTTGGTGTACCATCTATTAGGAAACATTCAGTGAGTCGTTCAGTGTCTTATCAAATAAACACCTACATGTCTATATGAGTCTCCCGAGAGTCTTAGTTCAATCGGATAAATCATCAGACCAAGTCACGATATACGACATGTGCTGGTCTCAGCGGATTTTACTAACCGACCCGTGTTAGCAAATCTTGACCATGAACTTTATTTAAGGATATACAACTAATAGTGCGCTTACCAATGCCAATTACAAAATACGTTGTAACTGCGCACTATACTGTAAATCCTAGGGTCTTTGTCTGATATACACGTATCACTGAACCAGATTCAGTTTCGATTTAATCGTAATCAGATTTCTAATTATAATTAGATCGAATAAGTGTATAAAAGACAAGGGTGATACCACTAAAATTAGTAATATTATGGAAAATACAATTGCTCGTATTTATGAATCGGACATAAATACGATCCGGATTGGCACTTCGAGCACCAACCCTAAAAATTTCTCCCACTTGCTCTAGTTCTAATCCATGGTATCCTATACACATCTCAATGTGTATCGCATACTCATGGCCCTCAAGAGCTCACCAGCACTCAAGAGGTAGGCAACAACAAGTAAACATGCTTTAACAAATCGAGTTTGTCAAACAAACCCAACCGTTTTCCTTAATCAGCATCATTCATATTTTGTAGAATCCAAATTCCACATCAATATGACTCAGACGCTATATCAGTATTGTGCTATAGCTACTGAGTTGTCTATGTATTTAGAAATCAAATCCAAATACTTTGCAGACAACCGCAAGCACTACACTAATACGAAGACTTCTAATATATGAGGTCACTATGCAACTTCATAAGTCAATACTTCATAAGTTGCAATTGATCTCACTGGTTCAGTAGAATCAACAGTGACACTCCAACTGCATCTTTTATGACTTTATATGACATAAACCATATAATGTCATAATTAGAATCAAAACTAATATGACCTTATGGTTGCTGACTAAATTCTCCATGTATGAGAAACTCGTTCTTAATATCTCAAATATCACAAAGAACATGTTTCTAAAACCATCATATGGTCTATCCCATATCAAAATAACTTGTAACAATTACAATTAAATTGACATCTTTAATCGCACATAATATAATATTCATTATGCCATCATCATATGATGCATAAGATTGACTAGACATTCCAATCAATCTATCTTTCGACAAAGGAATCATCTTTTACGAAAGATGAATAGTATATACTTAAAAGACACTTTAACTGTCAAACAGTTGTACTAATTGTCATACAGATAGTCTAACTGTGTCCTTTATTAGATCATATCTAATGCGCGACTAATAAGAGTATCTCACAAGTCTCTCAGTTTTATATCTTATATAAAACTTTATATCAAATATAACAGAGACTATTCCCACCGCTCTCACGTATTCTCTATACTTCGATAAAACCAGAAAATCTGATTGACATCAAAATCAGAGAACACGGATTTCCGGAAAGCTTACCTGAGTCTACAATAGGCTCTATAAGCTAATATATCAAACTGTGATCTTAGCAGAATACAAACTCTATGGCCATTCTAGAATGAATTCTCCAAACAAAAAAATCACGACGGATCTCTCATTCGAAGAAATCACTCAAGAATGCCACTTTGCATTCTTTAGCCAAAATACATAGTTTAATATCGGCATTAACCAACAGATCTTTAATTGTTCAATTAGTGTGACTAGAGACAAGTTTTCTCAGAATCTACAATAGACTATTGAGCATAACCTTTCTCACTGTCATACCATAAAGGTCAAACATTTACAAGCTCATCTTGCTTTTGCTGCGCAAACAATTTGCACATTTTATGAACAATTCATAACGAAAGCCTAATCAAGTTCAAAACTCGATTGTATTAAGCAATGAACAATTTTAGATCTACAGTTCAATGCTAAGTTCTGGAATTGATATCAAATATCACTCTCACTACAAGTTATATGATAATTTTCTTCGATAAGAAAACAACAGAATCATTAAGTATCAAATACTTTTGTAAATGATTCTGACATCCTATTGAACTTATACGGAAGATGTCTAAGGGTATTTGTCTAATATACATGTATCACTGAACCAGATTCAGTTTCGATCTAATCATAATCAGATATCTAATCGCAATTAGATCGAATAAGTGTATAAAAGACAATGGTACTACCACTAAAATTAGTAATATTATGAAAAATATAATTGCTCGTATTTATGAATCGGACATAAATACGATCCGGATTGGCACTCCGAGCACCAACCCTAACATTGACACGAACCCATTTCTCCGGGCATCATCAAGAAACACACAAATAAAATCATAAAATTCATCAACATTAAATAGTCCAATTGATTTCTGGTGTATGTTCAAGTTCGCCCAAGATAACACCGTAAAAATTTCCTCTATTTTGCCCAAGCCACCTGGCAAAGCAATAAAAGCATCAGCATGGTTAATCATTTCAACAAGTCGTTAAGACATATATGGCACAATCAGTTCCTCTCCATTTGATGGTCCTATAAGATTCACTTCTACCAAAGGTTTTGGGATGATTCCCAAGACTTGACTGCCTCCTTCCTATACAGCCTTTTAAACGATCCCCATTAGTCCAAGATTGCTACCGCCATATACTAAGTTCATATTCCTTTCAACAATGACTCTACCCAATTCATGTGCTGCCTCAACGAACTCTGCCTTAGAACCAACACTAGTACTGCAAAACACACAGATATTTACAACTCATCTTCTTGAAGTTGCTTCCATATTTTAAACTCTGGATATCTTCAAGAGTGCAATTATGAGCTGAATTTATAGAAACTGAAGATGATGAGTAATAATAGCACAAGTACCTGCCAAATGACAATTATTAACTAAACAATAAAATATATCGTGAAAAGTCAAAAAGTCAAAAAGATCATGTCGGAGAAAATAAAAGAAAATAACAAAACAAATTACAATTATTAGATAACACAACGAGAAAATAATATTTTCATGAAGTAACAGCTTGAATGACGTCTATGCGTCAGAGACAAGCTTCCCATCAAATTTTCTTATATATTGGAAAACGGGGTCTTTCAAAGTCAGATAACATGTGAATTGCATGATGCACATATACACTAGAATGCGTCTCAAGAGTCTTAGATATGTCATCTAAAGACTTCTTACCCAAGCCATCCCTAATGAATTTAATTTTATCTTCACGGTTTCCTAAATAACGACAACGAGTATTACATGTCATACGAGCACATTTATAACAAACACCCAATCTTTTAGCTCTTCTTTTTTTAGCATAGGTGCTTCTTCCTAAACCAGACATATATGAAACAAATGAGTCAGATGACTCACCTGCCAATTAGACCCGTGCTTCAATAATCCAACGAATGTCATTAGAAATACCTTTGATCACTAGAAGTTTCATTCGTTCCAAGCGAGCTTTGTAGATCTTCATCAAAGAGTTTTAAGGGAGATAGGGAAATTGCTTGTGAAGATTTGCGAGAACGTCTTCCATCCTGAAATGTGACTATACCTACACAAATTAAACACACAAAAATAAAATACACAAAATCTGAATATATACACAAATTGCATGGGTTGCCTCCCTACTAGCGCTAAGTTTAACGTCGTCAGCTAGACATGACTGCCCGAACGTTAGGCTGGATCTGAAAGTGTGACATTTTCTTTTTGTCACTCAAATGATTCTCTCCAGTAGTGCTTGACATGCTGGCTGTTAACTTTGAATGTATCATTGGTGTTGGGATCAAGTAACTCAACAGCTTCATATGGTAAAACTTAAGTAATCATAAATGGACCTGACCACTTTGATTTCAGCTTTCCAGGAAAAAGTTTCAACCTTGAATTGTATAACAACACCTGCTACCTTGGTTCCAGTTTTCTGCGTATTATTTTTTGATCATGTCATTTCTTATTATTTTCTTTGTATAGTCTGTCATTTTCATAAGCTTGTAGACGAAATTCCTCCAATTCGTTGAGTTGGTGGAGTCGTTTCTCTCCTACTACTTGAGGGTCAAGATTTAACTTCTTCAGTGCCCAGTACGCTTTATGTTCAAGCTCCACTGGCAGATGGCACACTTTTCAAAACACCATTCGATATGGAGACATACCAATGGGTGTTTTGTAAGCTATCCGGTAGGCCCATAATGCATCATCTAGTTTTTCAGACCAGTCTTTCCTTGTTGATCCAACGATTCTCTCCAAGATTCTTTTGATCTCCCTATTTGAACCTTCAATCTGTCCGTTTGACTGTTGATGGTAGGCAGTGGCAACTTTATGAGTAACTCTATATTTGGATAGGAGTGCATCGAAGTATTTGTTGCAGAAATGTGTGCCACCATCACTGATAATTGCCCGAGGTGTTCCGAAGCGAGTGAAAATATTATTTTTAAGGAATTTTATCACCACTTTTGAATCATTTTATGGCAATGTTATTGCTTCAACCCATTTGGAGACATAGTCTACTGAAACTAGTATGTACATGTTTCTGAATGATGGAATAAAGAGTCCAATAAAATCAATCCCACATATATTAAATATCTCAATTTCCAGAATGTTTTACAGAGGTCCTTCATTTTTCCTCGAAATATTTCCCATTCTCTGGCACCTGTCACATTGAAGAGCAAATAAGTAAGCATTTTTAAACAGAGTGGGCCATAACAAACCTGATTGTAGGACTTTTGTTGCAGTTTTATTTCCACTAAAGTGTCTGTCGTATGATGATGAATGACAGTGACGCAGAACACTATTGATCTCCTTATGTCGAACACAACGTCTCAGTAATTGATCAACACAGCGTTTGAACAGGTACGACTCATCCCAGACATAATGATTGACTTCTTTGAAGAATTTTTGTTGTTGTTGATGTGTCCATTCCAACGGCCATTTTCCCGATACTATGTAGTTTACATAGTCAGCATACCAAGAGACATCTTGTTGTTCAATGGCAAACAACTGTTCATCTAGAAAAGTTTCTTTGATTGTCAGTTCTTTGCCAGCTGTTTCTCCATTCTCGAGCCTTGATAAGTGATCTGCCACTTGGTTTTCTGTCCATTTTCTGTCTCGGATCTCACGTCAAATTCTTACAGTAGAAACACCCAATGGATCAATCTAGGTTTGGCATCTTTCTTTGTGATAAGGTATTTGATTGCTGAATGATCTGTATAGACCACTACTTTGGGACCCAACAGATAAGAGCGAAATTTATCAAAAGTGAACACAATTGCGAGCAACTCCTTTTCAGTAGTTGTGTAGTTGAGTTGAGCTTCATTTAGAGTTCTGCTGGAGTAGTAAATGATATGGAAAATTTTTTCTTTATGTTGTCCCAAAACTGCACGTACAGTAAAATCACTAGCATCGCACATCACCTCAAATGGAAAGGTCCAGTCTGGTAATACTATGATGAGAGCAAAATTCAACTTATATTTCAAGATCTCAAAATCTTCGTGGAATTCTTTGGTGAAGTTGAAAGACACATCTTTCTCCAGCAGATTGCACAGAGGTTTCGCAATTTTGGAGAAGTCTTTGATAAATCTCATGTAAAAGCATGTATGTCTGAGAAAACTCTGAATCCATTTGACAGATGTTGGTTGAAGTAGTTTTTCAATTGTCTCGATCTTTGCTTTATCTACCTCGATTCCCTTTTGTGAGATCCGATGTCCCAGGACGATGCCTTCCTGAGGTTAGTATCTTCACATCTTTATAACACATTTTCCAGATTTTACAAGCAGTGGTCGAACGAGTCTCCAAACACAGAGAAATAATCCATGAAAACCTCCATACTTTGTTCCAGCATATCTGAGAAGATGGCCATCATGCAACGTTGAAATGTGGCAGGAGCATTACATAGTCCAAATGACATTCTACGAAAAGTAAAAGTACCATACGAACATGTAAAATTGATTTTCTCCTGATCTTCTAGGGAGATGGCAATCTGATTATACCCCGAGTATCCGTCCAGAAAATAATAAAACTCATGTCCCTCCAGTCTGTCTAGCATATGGTCAATGAATGGCAATGTACAATGATCTTTCCCTGTTGCTTTGTTCAGTTTCCTATAGTCCATACATACTCTCCATCCAGTCACCGTTCTTGTTGGAATTAGCTCATTCTTTTCATTTGTGACTACAGTAATTCTTCATTTCTTCGACACACACTGCATAGGACTCACCCAAGTGCTGTCAGAGATGGTGTAAATGATGTCGACATCCAACCATTTGATAATTTCTTTCTTTATGACCTCCTTTATGATTGGATTTAGTCTCCGTTGATGCTCCACTGTAGGTTTGTACTTGTCGTTCATCAGAATTTTGTGCATGTAAAATGATGAACTAATGCCTCAAATATCTGCTATAGTCTAGCCAATGGCTTTCTTGTGTTCTCGTAACACTCTCAGCAACTTTTCTTCATGCTCTAATATTAGCGATGAAGAAATAATCACAGGTAAATCAGAAGAGTTTCCTAAAAATGCATACTTGAGATGGCTTGGAAGTAGCTTCAATTCAAGCTGCGGTGGTTCTTCAATTGAATGCTTGATTCACTTCTTTTTTGGTAGTTCCAGACTTTCCCACTGTGGTGTCGATTTTAAGCGAAATGGTCTGTCAAGATAGTTGATACATTCCAGAATTTCAGTATCTAACTCACTATCAATCGTGTTGTTGATACAAGCTTCAAGTTTATCTGTGAGAGGTGGCATTGCATCAGTATCCTGGATGATACTATCTACAACATCAATTCTGAAACATTCCTCTTCCTTTTCCATCACTCGGGAATTTCATGGCATTGAAAACATTGAAGGTAACTTATTGATCTTGCACTTTTATGATTAGTTCTCCTTTTTGTACATCAATAACAGTTCGACTTGTAGCCAATAATGGTCTCCCGAGGATGATAGATACATCTTTGTCTTCTTCCATGTCAAGGATAATGAAATCTGCTGGGATAATGAGTTTGTCAACTTTGACTAGCACATCTTCAACCACACCTCTTGGAAATACGAGCGTTCTATCAGCAAGTTGCAGAGAGACTGATGTGGGCATTGCTTCTCCAATCTGCAGTTTCTTGTAAATTGAAAAAGGCATCAAGTTAACACTAGCACCTAAATCACACAAAGTTTTACCGATGTAATGTTCTCCAATGGTGCATGGTACAGTGAAACTGTCAGGATCTTTCAACTTTGGGGGAAATTTCCTCTGAATGATGGTGATGCATTCTTCTGTCAACGTTATTTTCTCGTAATCTCATAATCTCCACTTTCATGAAAGAATATATTTCATGAATTTGACATAGCTGGGCATCTCTTCCAACGCTTCTGCAAATGGAATGTTGATATGCAGCTTTTTGAATACCTCCAAAAATTGAGCAAACTGTTTGTCCAGTTTGTTTTTCTGGAGACGTTGTGGAAAAGGTGGAGGTGGAGTGAATCTTTCTTGATCTTTTTCCTTTGCTTTTTTTCCTCCATATGTGGAACTGCTTCTTTTGGAACTTCCTCAATGGATGCCTTAATTCCAACATCTTTGTTGATTTCAGTACTGCTTTTCAAGGTAATGGCTTAACATTGCTCATTCTCTATGTTCCTTGGATTTGGTTTTGTGTTGCTGGGAAGGTTACCTGGCGGTCTGTAACTCTGAGCATTTGCAAATTGTCCCATTTGATTCTCCAGTGCTTTAATAGAAGCTGAATGACTTTGATTCAGTGCTACTTGATTTTGAACCATAACTGCTAAGACATCTTATTTTGCTTCTTGCTTTTTTAACTGGGCCAACACTTCTGTTATTCCTGGTTCTTTTTCATACTCATGGCCTTTATTTTACTGTTAGAATCCAAGTGGTGGATTGTTATTTTGCCCTGAATTGATGTTCCATGCGAAATTGGGATGATTCATCCACCATGGGTTGTAAGTGTTAGAATATAGATTGTTCCCCTGTCTTTTGAAATTGTTGACATAATTCACCGTCTCTTCATGTTGGTTTGTCTCTAGTGCTCCTCCATATGGTGAACTTGCGGATCCAATATTGCCTTGCGTGCTGAGAGTTTCAATGAATTTGCATATTTGATCCAGTTTGGCATTCACTGCTGTGTTGGCTCCAACTTCATAAATTCCTGTGATTCGTTGGAACATGCTCATTTCTGTTGGCCATACAGAATTGTTGTTGACCATTTCTTCAATTAAATCTCAGGCTTGATCTTCTCATTTTGCCATTAAAGCTCCTCCAACAGCAGCATCAATTATGGTTCTCATAAGTCCAGAAAGTCCATTTTAGAATGTTTGGACTTGTAGCCATTTAGAAATCTCATGGTGAGGACATTTTCTGAGTAAATCCTTGTACATTTTCCAAGCTTCGCAGAGGGACTCTGAGTCATGTTGCACAAAGGATGTAATGTCATTGCTCAGCTTTGTAGTTATGGCTGGTGTGGACAACACACAGCTACCTGGGCGACGCTTTTCTGTCATAGGCTCGCGGCCTAGTTGGGAGTATGGAGTAGCCACGGGGGACTAAACCGGAGAGTAATGGAGTCGCCACCCGATGTGAACCGGGAAAATGAGATTTAAGACCGCACTCACCCCTCGCAAGGGAAAACCTCAAACCGTTGGGTTCGGAATGGTCCCTTACTTATGTCACTTGTAATAAAAGGATTTATGTAATAATTTAACCAGGCTTAAATAACATTTATTTCCAAAAATATCATGCTTCTAGATTCATATGCATTCATCAACAAGTTCATCACAACATGCAACATCACATGGCAATCTCATGAACATATTTCAATCCTATGATATGGAAAACTAAGAACAACCTAATCATGCTTGAGTACTATCTCATGAACCTATTAACCAAATAACATGCTAACAGCCTAATCATGCTTGAATACAATCCCAAGAACACATAGAATGGATAAATGCAGAAATACAAATAATACGGTTGGCTATATAACACAAGAAAGATCAACCAAGAGGCAATTATGCATGAATATGATAAGACAGACTCAGTTCAGTGTGTGCGCGTTCGTGTAGCGTTCGTAAACGCGTTCGAACGGTAAACAGAAGGTTCACGTTCGTATGGCGTTTGATAACGCGTTCGAACGGAAATGAAACAGAATGCTCGCGTTCGTATGGCGTTTGATAACGCGTTTGAATGGAAATGAAACATAATGCTCGCGTTCGTGTGGCGTTCATGAACGCGTTCGAACAGAAATAAGACCTGATGCATGACAAGGCAAAATACATGCGCATTCGAGTTGCGTTCGTAAACGCGTTCGAACGGGAACAGACCTGATGCATGAAATGGGACGCAATACATAAACAACAAAATAAAGGGGGTGCGGCGAAGTACTGCCGTAAAGGTGGCCTTTTGGGGGCTCTTGATCTCTCAAAGAGAGGACCTTTAGACCAACATACTAAGTCCATGCGCGTCATATCACATCATGCATACAAATATAAAGACAATCATATTCAACTAAGTATGTCCGATTGAACGTGTCTTGCATCCAACCGAACACACATCAACCGGTGTGGCAAAGCATCGTGGTAAAGGGCTTTAACCCCTCCCCATAGGGGATCTTTCATTCCACTTACTAAGCTCATGCGCTCGATTGAACCATGCATAAATAAGCAACAATATTAAACGTAATGTGTCCGATTGAACGTATCTCGCATTCAACCGAACACACATCAATCGGTGCGGCAAAGCATCGTGGTGAAGGATTTTAACCCTTCCGATTAGGGGACCTTTCATCGCACTTACTGAGCCCATGCACTCGATTATATCATACACAAATAAGCGACATACATAATTTAAGTAACAAGAAATAGATAAACCAAAGCAACACAAAACAAGAGAAGGTGTCGTTTACTCAAGTGGTACGTGGAGTTGTATCCCAAGTACAGACCGCACTACCGTCCATTCGGATTCGGCTACGGAATTTACGTCTGGGTTTCCATCCTATATACCACAAGAGACGACACTCTTCCATTTCATTCAAGCTACAACATGCGTCCATAAACGACTCTCATGCGAATAAAATTCAATAATAAAAGGAATGAATATAAACTAATGAAAAAGTGCCCTCAGGTCTAACCTTTTAAGTCGTCTCTCGGACTCATGTTTCACGAAGATCGGCAGGGGTAAAGCTCCGCAACTCTTCCGGTTCACTGGTTCACTGCTCTCGTTCGTTGTCTTACTATTTTGGGTCGTCGTCCTCCATCTTTTGCTGCTGTTTTGACTCCGATTCGCTGTCGCTGCTACTGTTCTGCTGCTGTATTTTAGTTACTGTTTTTGGGATGTTTTGGCTACTATTTTGGGTGTGATTTTCGGTGATGTTATGGTGTGGTTCGGGGGCTGTTTTATGTGTGTGTTTAGGGCTGCTGTATGGGCTATTTTAGGAGGTGTAGGGGCTGCTGTTTTCGGTTGTGGAGTAGGGGAGATGAAGGAGATTATTTCTGTTTTTCTTCTTGTTATTGCCGTGAGTTGTGTGTATCTTATCTGTATGAGCTAGCTAGGGTTGAGAAGGTTGGTGAATGGTTCTTTTTATAGGCAGAGGGTTAGGCTTGACAAGGAAATGGATTTGATTTGGTGTTGGATAAGGGAAGTCAAAGATTGAGGGGGGACAAATCTTGGCTAGATAGGGAAGGTTGGATATTTAGTTTATGTTGATTAGGCATACAATATTTTAAGTTTGGGAATAATATATTGGTTGATTGATTTTAACTTGGTATGATTATATTTGATTGGTTTAGATTAGGTATGATATCTTTTTAATTTGGTATGTGATTTTTAGATTTGTTTTGATTTCACAATGTGTTAAATATGTGTTTTAAGTGGGCTTGGGCGTGTGGGCCAAGGCTTGGGCGAATTGGGCTTGATGTGAGGCTAGCAGCAAAATCAGAATTACCGACACCGTTCGAACACCTCCTCGAACGTGGCACGAACGTCCGCAATCTGCCTGACGTTCGAACGAAGTAACGAACGCAGCACCAACGAAGACAGTGAACTTGTTTATTCTGAATTCCCCTTTCCGATGTCCGTTTTCCGTGACCTCCGTGACTTAAAAGGTAGTGTCTCCAAAATGAGACTCATCATAGGGACTTATGTGTAAAAATAAAGTGCCTACAGTTGCCCCCACTTTGATGGGACTTGTGTAATGTGCAACAGTGACAATCCTATCAAATTTATGCAATGCATTTTCACTTACCTGGCTCGCCAACTGCCACTTGACTCTCCACGTGTTGAGCTGATTTAGGTGGTGAGGTGCTGCGACCCCTGGTTCATTCCCGAACCGTGTTGTGATGTGGTTCATTCCCGAACCGTTGCTGTAAGGTGGTCCATTCCCCAACCGTTACTGTGATTTGGTTCATTCCCAAACTGTTACTGTGAGGTGTTCATTCCCGAACTGTTATCATGAGGTGGTTCATTCCCGAACCGTTACTGTGAGGTGTCCATTCCCGAACTGTTACTGTAAGTTGGTTCATTCCCGAACCGTTACTGTGAGGTGTCCATTCCCGAACTGTTACTGTAAGTTGGTCCATTCCCGAACCGTGCTTCCATTCTTGGAGTGCCATTCTCGACCTGTTTATTCTTGAACTGTGTTCCATTCTTGGATTGCCATTCTCGGCTTGTTCATTCTTGAACTGTCCATTCCCGGACTATATCTCCGTTCTCGGAGTGTCATCTCCGACTTGTTCATTCTTGAACTCTGCTCCATTCTTGGATTGCCATTCTCGGCTTGTTCATTCTTGAACTGTCCATTCTCGGACTATATCTCCATTCTCGGAGTGTCATCTCCGACTTGTTCATTCTTGAACTCTGCTCCATTCTTGGATTGCCATTCTCGGCTTGTTCATTCTTGAACTGTGTTTCCATTCTTGGAGTGCCATTCTCGGCTTGTTCATTCTTGAACTGTCCATTCCCGGACTATATCTCCATTCTCGAAGTGTGTTTCCATTCTTGGAGTGTGTTTCCATTCTTGGAGTGCCATTCTCGGCTTGTTCATTCTTGAACTGTCCATTCCCAGACTATATCTCCATTCTCGGAGTGCCATTCTCGGCAGAACTGATCCGATGTAATGTGGGCCTCGCCCCCCAGAATGCCATACCCGGCAATGCTGATACTGAAGTGATGTGGGCCTCGACCCTCGGGATCCATCCCAAACTGATACTGATGATATGGGCCTCGCCCATGTGATTCGTTCTTGAAGATTGCTGACATTGTACTGTTACTGCTCCTAGTGGGCTTGCATTCGGCGCTTTCTTTTTTCTCCTTTGAAACCTGTTATTACAAAACAGAACAAACACAAAAAGGATGCAAATATGTTACGTGTATGCATGCATGTATGATTAGGTTTCCTATCCCGTTGGGCTAGGTCTTCCTTCAATTCTCTTGGTGACTGCTTAGCTTTCTCTTCCTCAGACAAGCTACTTCTTCAATCTGTCTACGTTGATCGGCTCAGCGAACTAATTCCCTTCCAAGTCTGATATTTTTACTGGCTCCATTTCCCAATTTCTGAATGTCTATCTTATCTTTTTTGTTTGCTTATTTCGAAGGTTCCCCGTGTTCATCACTGGATCCCGTAGTACCAAGGTTGAATACTTTTCTCAAATATACTCATATTGCATGAGAGTTTCAGCAAAATGAACGTCTTTATTATTATTGAGGAAAAGAGTTCGAAAAAGTAACAAAGTCAATGCCATCTAAAAAACTGGATCAAATAGACTAGGAAGAACATCTCCATCATCTGCAGCACTGCCTTCTTCCTCGGCCTATGGTTCTTCACTGCCATCCATGTAAGAAGCTTGGTGGTTGATGGTTTCTTTTCATGGGTTGGGTATTTTATGGGAATCTATGAGATCTTGAATTTCATGCTTGAGGCGGGTGCAGTTGTCGGTGTTATGGCCATGTAGCTGGTAGAAGTGACAATAAAGGTTCACATTTATGTGTGGTGGTGGGGGTGTGGAAGTGGCTTGCCTTCTAAGGGTTTCAAGATTCCTTGTCCCTGTAACTTTTCAAATACCTTCGACAAAGGCCTACCAAGGTTGGAGAATTGCCGGTTCCTGATGGCAGCGACTTCGGCAGTAGCGGGCTTAGTCTCAGAATACCCCCCAAAAGTCCGCCTATTCTGGCCATATGACTTTCTGTTTTCAGCCTCCTCTTCCTCAATATCCATGACAGTTTCCCTCAACTGTCGAAAATCAAAAATCATCGAAGTCATCCTCCTCATCTTACTATAAATAGAGGGCTTGGTGCCCTTGATGATCATTTTGATTTGGTCCTTCTCAGAGGGCCGAGTCTGCATTTTCAGAAGCTGGCTTCTCCAGCGGTCTACATACTCCTTGAAGCTTTCTTCCGGCTTCTGCTTAGTGTTCTCCAAATCACGGAGAGACAAGTCAATTTCTAAGTCTGTAACATACTGCTTCAGAAAAGCATCAGCTAGTTCCTTCCAATCTTCCTTAACCTTCTTCTCAAGGCTATGATACCAAACCACAGGTGCCCCCTCGAGTGACATCCCAAACATCTTTTGGACCTGGCGCTGTGATAGGCCCATTGAACTCGTGACTGAGACATATTGCTGCAGATGGACTCTCGGGTCTCCATTCCCATTAAACTTGGCCATGTCGAGCAATTTAAACTGAGCTGGCAGCTGTTCTCCGAACGTCATTGCCTCATAATCTAACAAATCCTCATTCTTACCCCTCATTTTGCGGGGTAACTGTTTCAACCTGATCCCGAAGCTTTTGTAACTCTGCCTGAGACCCAGATACTCTGCCTGCTGCATACTCTGCCATATCATCATCGGGGGTATCATCCCCCAACCCATTCGAAGGCTCGTCATGCCTCACATTCTCAGAATCTCCCCCGGCACGGGGCACAGCTATACCAGCCATAACAGTAGTCAAAGCCTGCAACTGTTCAGTGATCTTGGCGAGACCGTTCTCTAACTGATCCATACGGGACACCTCATTATCGGATTCACTCATACTTGTTCTTTTAGTGAGTCTTGTCCTTTCTCTAACCCAAACGGTATCTATGATGTCTTTTTGAGACACAGACGGTGTTAACATGATATATGTATGCATGAGGTGCATGAGATGCATGTAACATATAACATACTAAATTAAATAAAATTCTCAAACAAATCGGCCTATTATCATTTTATAAGCTTTTGTGACAATTGTCATAAGAGTGAACCCGTCCCAGTTTAAATGGCCCAACGAGTTCATGTCTTATGACAAAGAGCCCAACTAAATCCAAATGATAATATTCCGAACACAAGCACAAGGTGGCCCACCAACACTTAGACGCCTTTGGCCCAATAGTCATGGAATACATCCTTGTCCCAGTTTAAATGGCCCAACAAGCCCATATCTCATGACAAATGGTCCAAATGGATCCAAACGATGATGTTCCCGAACACAAGCATAGAAGGGAGATAATGCAAACATAACATAATAATTTTTACATAATGGCCCATCAACATTTCAGAAGCCTTGGGCCTAATAGTCATACGATACGAACTTGCCCCAGTTTAAATGGCCCAGCAAGCCCGCATTTCTGACAATAGTCCAACTGCATCCAAATGAGGATGGTCCACAAGCACATATTCAAGGAAATAATTGTTACTTTAGCCAACCCGGTCTATGAGTGGGTTAGTAAGAGTATAGACAAAGGCTCTCACCGGTGAAGGATGGCCCACAACTAGGTCTCCACACTCAAGGGTTCGAGAAACCAAGTGAGCGCACCCTTTTTTATACACTAAGGTACGTGCCAATGAGCTATGGTGTGTGACGGACTGTCAAATGGATTTCCCATTGTAGATTCCCTATAGGGAAGGTGGAGCGAGGCTCACTTAAATACCCAAGCCTCTTAGGCTCTTATCGCTTGTTGTCAGGAATAAACAACGAGTCCTCTAAATTAGTCCATCACAAAAGGCTACGAGTAGATGGCTATCTAGGTGCCTTCACAGCTTTTCCTTCTAGAAAGGTAGTGAGTGAAGGAAGACACCAAACCATTACCTAGCCTTAAAGTGCCTTTGATTAAACCCTTACTTTATCCAATATAGACACGGTCAATTAAAACATAAATCCAAACATTACAAGACAATATTTCGGGGCCAACTCTCTATCCCCAGTGGAGTCGCCAGACTGTGGACAACACACAGCTACCTGGGCGACGCTTTTCTGTCATAGGATCGCGGCCTAGTTGGGAGTATGGAGTAGCCACGGGGGACTAAACCGGAGAGTAATGGAGTCGCCACCCGGTGTGAACAGGGAAAATGAGATTTAAGGTCGCACTCACCCCTCGCAAGGGAAAACCTCAAACCGTTGGGTTCGGAATGGTCCCTTACTTATGTCACTTGTAATAAAAGGATTTATGTAATAATTTAACCAGGCTTAAATAACATTTATTTCCAAAAATATCATGCTTCTAGATTCATATGCATTCATCAACAAGTTCATCACAACATGCAACAACACATGGCAATCTCATGAACATATTTCAATCCTATGATATGGAAAACTAAGAACAACCTAATCATGCTTGAGTACTATCTCATGAACCTATTAACCAAATAACATGCTAACAGCCTAATCATGCTTGAATACAATCCCAAGAACACATAGAATGGATAAATGCAGAAATACAAATAATACGGTTGGCTATATAACACAAGAAAGATCAACCAAGAGGCAATTATGCATGAATATGATAAGATAGACTCAGTTCAGTGTGTGCGCGTTCGTGTAGCGTTCGTAAACGCGTTCGAACGGTAAACAGAAGGTTCGCGTTCGTATGGCGTTTGAGAACGCGTTCGAACGGAAATGAAACAGAATGCTCGCGTTCGTATGACGTTTGATAACGCGTTTGAACGGAAATGAAACAGAATGCTCGCGTTCGTGTGGCGTTCGTGAACGCATTCGAACAGAAATAAGACCTGATGATGACAAGGCAAAATACATACGCGTTCGAGTTGCGTTCGTAAACGCGTTCGAACGGGAACAGACCTGATGCATGAAATGGGACGCAATACATAAACAACAAAATAAATGGGGCGCGGCGAAGTACTGCCGTAAAGGTGGCCTTTTGGGGGCTCTTGATCTCTCAAAGAGAGGACCTTTAGACCAACATACTAAGTCCATGCACGTCATATCACATCATGCATACAAACATAAAGACAATCATATTCAACTAAGTATGTCCGATTGAACGTGTCTTGCATCCAACCGAACACACATCAACCGGCATGGCAAAGCATCGTGGTAAAGGGCTTTAACCCCTCCCCATAGGGGATCTTTCATTCCACTTACTAAGCCCATGCGCTCGATTGAACCATGCATAAATAAGCAACAATATTAAACGTAATGTGTTCGATTGAACGTATCTCGCATTCAACCGAACACACATCAATCGGTGCGGTAAAGCATCGTGGTGAAGGATTTTAACCCTTCCGATTAGGGGACCTTTCATCGCACTTACTGAGCCCATGCACTCGATTATATCATACACAAATAAACGACATACAGAATTTAAGTAACAAGAAATAGATAAACCAAAGCAACACAAAACAAGAGAAGGTGTCGTTTACTCAAGTGGTACGTGGAGTTGTATCCCAAGTACAGACCGCACTACCGTCCATTCGGATTCGGCTACGGAATTTACGTCTGGGTTTCCATCCTATATACCACAAGAGACGACACTCTTCCATTTCATTCAAGCCACAACATGCGCCCATAAACGACTCTCATGCGAATAAAATTCAATAATAAAAGGAACGAATATAAACTAATGAAAAAGTGCCCTCAGGTCTAACCTTTTAAGTCGTCTCTCGGACTCGCGTTTCACGAAGATCGGAAGGGATAAAGCTCCGCAACTCTTCCGGTTCACTGGTTCACTGCTCTCGTTCGTTGTCTTACTGTTTTGGGTCGTCGTCCTCCATCTTTTGCTGCTGTTTTGACTCCGATTCGCTGCCGCTGTTACTGTTCTGCTGCTCTATTTTAGTTACTGTTTTTGGGATGTTTTGGCTACTATTTTGGGTGTGATTTTCGGTGATGTTATGGTGTGGTTCGGGGGCTGTTTTATGTGTGTGTTTAGGGCTGCTGTATGGGCTGTTTTAGGAGGTGTAGGGGCTGCTGTTTTCGGTTGTGGAGTAGGGGAGATGAAGTGGATTATTTTTGTGTTTCTTCTTGTTATTGCTGTGAGTTGTGTGTATCTTATCTGTATGAGCTAGCTAGGGTTGAGAAGGTTGGTGAATGGTTCTTTTTATAGGCAAAGGGTTAGGCTTGACAAGGAAAGGGATTTGATTTGGTGTTGGATAAGGGAAGTCAAAGATTGAGGGGGGACAAATCTTGGCTAGATAGGGAAGGTTGGATATTTAGTTTATGTTGATTAGGCATACAATATTTTAAGTTTGGGAATAATATATTGGTTGATTGATTTTAACTTGGTATGATTATATTTGATTGGTTTAGATTAGGTATGATATCTTTTTAATTTGGTATGTGATTTTTAGATTTGTTTTGATTTCACCATGTGTTAAATATGTGTTTTAAGTGGGCTTGGGCGTGTGGGCCAAGGCTTGGGCGAATTGGGCTTGATGTGAGGATAGCAGCAAAACCAGAATTACCGACACCGTTCGAACGCCTCCTCGAACGTGGCACGAACGTCCGCAGTCTGTCTGATGTTCGAACGAAGTAACGAACGCAGCACCAACGAAGACAGTGAACTTGTTTATTCTGAATTCCCCCTTCCGATGTCCGTTTTCCGTGACCTCCGTGACTTAAAAGGCAGTGTCTCCAAAATGAGACCCACAAACATCAGTCACACACATGCAATCATGTAAAAATATAAAAGCAAACAAAATAGTCCTGATAGTTACACATAATATATTCCTCAAAGAATGCCTACCAATGAAATCAAAGAACTTTAAAAGTACTCAATGTAATTAAAATCCAAGTTCTTGAATAAATCATCTAAGCCAGACTTACTCTGTGTGTGTAAAGATTTTGTCACAACTCGACTCCTACGTAAGCCAACTCCATGATTCCGTCTTAAAAATTTGGTTCTGATGGGTCAAACCAACCTAGATGTCTCCTGATCGGTGAAATCATACACGTAACGTAAGCGCACGTATCGCCCAAGTAGTATATAAATATTGATCCCACGATGACTTAATTTCTAATGTTGTTATTAATTATTGATTTTATTTATTTACAAGTATCTAATTAAATGGAGAAGAGAATGATTGCTTGATTGGTTGGTTGAATATGGTTTTGCTAAATAAATAAATAAAACTACAAAAGAAAATAATAAGGAAAATAAACAAAAGACACACATATATAGGGTTGTGATTCCACACAATATTATTCCAATGATGAATTGATTCTTTTATACATATGTAATAAATCAGTCCGCTAACCTGGAACACGAAGATATGCAAAAGCCTATATCGATGGTCAGATGCAAATACTCAAATAACCCAATTAATCATATGTCTATGTTAACCAAGTTACTTGAATTCATTAAGTTCAAGTTCCAATAGTGGCTACCCCCGCCCGACAGGTATATCTCTATCCTGGAAGGAAATCTTTTAAGGGTTATTTATCCTTAAGGGAGATCGTGAGCTATTGAATCTAAGGCTGAAACCTAAAATCTCTTTTCCAAGTTCATATTAGTTACCATATCAATCTTATTCGTGATAAGGCAACAAGAAGAATTAACCTTAAGATTCAATAAACAAACTAAAGTATTACCCATAATATAATTGAATCAATTATTAAGCATGTTAATATTGTATTTCATCACTTCCCTAGAATAAAAATAAAATGCTGAGATTATGAGATCCACCTTTAATATTTCAAATGTAGAAATTTCACTTTATTATAATATAAAAAATTTCAATGTTATCCAATTAAGTCAAATCAGCCATAAAGGCGGTGTTATTATTTGTCCATAAACCAGCCATATAGGCGGTAATTATCTGTCACTTAAAGACCGACCGTACATGCGATGTCACATTATGTCAAATAAATAAAATCAGCCATATAGGCGGTACAATATTAATTCATATTATTAGATTATAATTTCCATATTATAAATTAAGTGAGATTAATCTACCTTATCATATTAAAGGTTTCACCATTCTCCCATTGGAAATTAACTACTAAACATAAAATAAAATAAAAACAAACAAACTATTATTACTAAAAATAAAAATAAAAATACATTACAAAACTACTAAACAAAACACACAAGATACAATCCTTAATTCCTTATTAAGAAACTACGGAAAGTATGAAATCCACAAATGAAATGGCTTGGTATTTATAGGCAAAATTTTGCCTTCACTAATTTCTCCACCAATTTCTCCACTAATTTCTCCACCAAACATGGCATAAAAAATGGCATCAAATCCTCCACCAAACATGCAAGAAGTTAGATAATTTTCATTTTTTATTTTTTTATTTTTTTATTTTTTTTGTTTTGAAAATGACTTTAATAATTATACATAACACACTTGTGGATGTTTTTATCAATTTTGGTCATAAAAACTTCAGAATTTGAAATTACTATGAACTTCCAAGTTGTAGATATTTGAGTCTTCTTTGATCTGGAACTTAAATCACTTCAATCCGATATCGGAGTAAAAAAGTATGGCCAAAATACGGAAATTGCGCAAAGTTGAAATTTCTGAAATTGTACTTCATTAGAACGCCATTTCGTCCTGATTGATTCCATTGAGTCCCAATTTTATTTTATCTGTAAAATAAACTAAAACACACGTTAAAACGTTCATAAAACCCGAGAACTATATAAAATATTAAGTAAAATAGACGGTAAATAGTGTTATATTGTCCGCTCATCATCTCCAAAGTACTCTATATTTTCTTTTTCTTTGCTCAATACGGTATGATATTTTTTCTTTCTTTTTTCATTTCATTTTTTTAACACACCTACCCTTTAAGGTACCATTTCTCTTTATGATAGTCCTAGCACTCGCCCATAGGTAGTTTCACGCTTATCGGTTATAGGTGGTTTAACTTTTCCATTTTTATGCTTATTTTCTTTCTTATTTTCATTTTTTTACCATACCATACATCATAACACTAGCAAATCGAGATAGATATCTAAGCAAACGGTCATTAATCGGTAAGTAATTTCTTCAACTAGTCATTTTGCCAACTACCTAAGCTCTTACGGCTAAAAACCTATGATTAAGTGCTTACGAGTCTAACCTAAATCACCTACTCAAGACATCAGATAAAAATAAATTGGGAACTTATCATTTCTAAGATTTCATCTTAAAGCAAACCAAACTCGTCATTTGGACTTACGTTTTACTATATATGACTAAAAAAAATAATTTTTTTAAAAATAAATGACAGAAGCTATCACTACATGCACACACCCCCAAACTTAAAACTTGCATTGTCCTCAATGTAAGATAAACATAAAGAAACAAGAGTGAGGAACAACACTACCGTGTATGAAGTTTATCAGGCTCATGTTGGTCAGAATTTGGTTAAGGAAGTTGTGCGGGGCTGCGCTAACACTTGCATAAATACACATGTAAACTAATAAACAAGCAAATAGCACACAATGAAATAAAAATAAAGTAAAGAAAAATAAATTTAAAAAAATACAAGGGTGTCCTCCCTGCTAGCACTAAGTTTAACGTCTTCAGCTAGACGTAACCACCAAAATGGTCATGGTGGCTTCAATGTAGCGAACCAGAAAATCTCATATGCCTTCTTCTTTGGTATCCACCCATTATTATGACATGAAAAATATAGCTTGCAAAACTGTGGCAGTTTATCCATGGATGATCACCTAAGGTCTACTGATGGTTGAAATTTTGGACTACACATGTGGTAAACTTGGTTCGACCATCTTTTTAGCTTTTCAGGGATCATCTTCAAGTGAAGACTGACTCTTGATTTCCTCTTTTGCAGCGCTTTGGGAATGGCTGCAGTTTTAATTGTGGAGGATCTTCTTTGCATGGCTTTACAATGCTCATTGGTTGTCTAACTCTTGGTTTACCCTGCAGGTTGGCTAGAATACATAGAGATGGGCCTAGCATGTAGTCATTATCTACTGCAGCTAGTTTTTCTACAATGTCTATCATGTGACATTCTTCATCAAATCAAGGACTCGGCATGACTCGGAAAACACTAAAGGTGATTTCTTCATCTTGAATTCCCATTATCAGTTCACCTTCATGCATATCAATGATTGCTCTGCCTGTGGCCAAGAAAGGTCTCCCAATGATAATTGGGACGTCATGATCCTCATCCATATCAAGAACAAGGAAGTCAGCAGAAAAGTAAGACTTATCCACTTTAACCAACACGTCATCTACTATTTCTCTCTGGTAAGTGATGGATCTATCTGCTTTCCCTCACATATGCCCAACTATTTATAGATGGATAAGGGCATGAGATTGATACTAGCATCCAAATTGCATAGCCTTATCAAAATATCGATTCCCAATAGTACACGATATGGTAAAACTGTCAGGATCCTTCAGCTTTGGATGAAGTTTCTTCTATATAATGACACTGCACTCCTCTCTAAGTGCTACTGTTTCAAAATCTGCCAGCTTCCTCTTTTTGATCATTATCTCCTTCATAAACTTCACATAGTTTGGCATTTGTTTCAAAGCATCTGCGAAGAGGATGTTTATATGGATTTTCTTAAAAATGTCAAGAAACTTGACGAACTGAGCGTCCAATTTCTTTTTTTGAAACGCTGAGGGTATGGCAAATGTGTCTTCGGGATATGAGGTAGTTTATATAGGAGAACTACTACATTGTTCTATTCTTTCATCACTGTTTCCTCCTAAAGTGTCGTTTATTTGTCCTTGCTGCCTTGGTCCTTATGAGTATCTCTAATCTCTATCCCGCTCCTGAGGGTTATGGCCTGACACTGCTCCTTAGTGTTGACCTCATTATTACTAGGAAACACCCATTTCTGATTAGTCGTAGAAGATGTAATTTGCCCAATCTGCACTTCTAAAGACTTTATTGTTGCCCTGAAATTGCCCATGTGTGTTTCAATATTATTCAGCCTGACTCATTCTTCTCAAACCTTTCTGAAGTTTTAGCAACAAATGTGCTCATAAAGTTTTCTATGGAAGATTTCTGCTCTAATCTTTGATTGTTGAAGGTAGAAGGAGGTTGCAAGACACTCTCTATATTAACATATGGCAAGTTCAGATGATAATAGTTAGGCATATGATTGATTCTATAGTTGTTGAAGTTCCAATTGTTCATATATTGGACTTGCTCATATCCTCTGTCAGATAAGATCATTTTATTAGCAACAACTTCAATAGATGATTGGCAATGTTGATTGGTCAATGCTGCTATATGAGTCGTGAGAGATGACACTTGAGCTGTAAGTGCAACAATATGATCCACCTCGTATATACCAGCCACCTTAGGCATAATAGTGCGTTCACTTGGCCATTGAAAATTATTAATGGACATCTCCTCCATTAGAGCATAGACATCTTCAGCATATCTTTAAAGCGCTCACATGTCTCATACAGGTTCTCGGTCTCCAACTGCTTAAATATGCTTATTTTTGTTCTCAGTTGGGCTGATTTAGCTGGTGGAAAGAACCTCACAATAAATATTATAGCCATATATTGCCATGTCATTATGCTCCCCATTGGTATGATTGTAGCCAACCTCTCGCTTTATCCCTTAAAGAGAATGGAAACAAGAGTAGCCTGATGGTCTCTTTGGTCACGTCATTCATCTTTATGGTGTCTGCCATCTCCAAGAATATCTTTAAGTGAACATTGGGATCCTCTACAGCTGAACCCTCAAACTGGTTCTTTTACATCATGTTGATCAATGCAAGTTTCAGCTCAAAGTTATTGGCATTGATTGATGGATGCGCAATCTCAGAATAATTATCATCTACGACCGGCTTCAAGTGATCTCGGATTGCCACTTGACGTAGGTTGTTCTATATATTTTCAGCTGTGATTGTTACCTGGTGTTGATTGTTCTCTCTGTTTGCAGCTGTCATTGTAGTTTTTTCAACTTTTTTCTCTTTTCTCAGTCTTCTTACTGTTCGTTCTATTTCAGGATCAAACAAGAGTGAATCAAGACTTATGGATCGTCTCATTCACTGCAAAGCACCGAAAGAAAGAGAGAAAAATCAAGATAATAGTCAAATAATAGTAAATATTAAATAAATAAAATAAAATCTAAATTAAAATTAAAATTAAGGGTAGTTGGTAATAGTATTAATGTTAATAAAATTAACAATTCCCGGCAACGGCACCAAAAATTATAGCATGATTTTCGTACCGCAAGATAAGTAAAGAGTGTCGAACCCACATGGATTGTAATCAAACTCTCAGTAAGTACTATAATTAGTAAACCTAACTTTATTTCGAAGTAATTTAAAATAATCTGAATTTAAAACTAAAAACTAAAGGAACAATATATTATAACATTTGATTATAAGAAACCAAGATAAGAGATATTCTAGAGTATGATTTCACCTATTTATCCTCTATTTATTTGTTATGTCAATCTATTATTATTTAGTTGCATTGTTTACAAGTAAAGAATCCTAAGTTATTTTAACTATCTCTCCTGAGTGATGAGTGAAAATATTATCAATTACTGACTTCGATATCCCTATAAAAATCTAATAATTAACAATTCATTACACTCTGTGATTCTTTGTTAACGACTTTAAAGGGATTATAGATTCTCCCAAACTCTACAAATCTCCTAGGTTATATTCTATAGATCTTATTCAAAACCTTGTATCTCGAGCAATAGATTCTAAACATTCATCATCTTAATCTGTGGTCATTCTAAACATTCATCATCTTAATTTGTGGCCAACAAACTAGAAGCATTAAACACAAAAGAAAATAAATAAACTGAATCAAAACTTTTTAACAATTAAATTGGCAAATAATATATAGGTTCAAGCATTGGCTACATCATCCTCTAGAATAATAGAGTTAGTTCATGACTAAAGATAATAACAATGAAAATATGGTCATGAATCTAATAGAAATCATTAGAGTTTAAAGAAAGAAACTAGAAGATTAAACCCGAATCGAATCCATTCATCTTCGGATGTCACCGCCTTCGTCTCCTATTGTCGCTCTTCAATCTTCCTCCTTAGATCTCTCTAAAATATGTTTCAAACTCTTTTATTGTGTATTAGTCTCCTCTTTAGGGTTTTGGACGACCTTCTATATTTATAGGGAAGTCTTGGGGTCTTTATGCTTGTAGAATAACAATTTCTGATGTTTCTGGGCTCTTGTCGTAGCGACGCTACGCCGAAATTGACGTCGCGACGCCAAACTCACGGGAATAATGTATGTGATATCCTGTGGGGGCATCGCGACACCATAAATGGCGTCGCAACGCCACCCCATTTTTCAGGATGATGATTTCTGCATATTTTGCTCTTCCCGCGTGCTTCTGTTGCGTCCGTAAGGTCCCAAAACACATATATTTGCTTCAAGATCCATGTTCCAATGCTTCCTATCAATAAAACATAAAACAAACTACAAAATATATTAAATGACTCATAATTTAACAAAATAGTAAGTTAAGAATGAAGGAAGGAATAAGTGTGTATAAACCGCACTTACAAATGAAGATAAAAAATAATTAATAAATAAAAGGGGATATGAGATGGGAAAGGTATACATTTTTCTATGCAGTGAATCTCTGACCCGTACCCGCATAAGTGATGGGCCAGGATCGGGAATATTATATACCACACGGGTACAAATGTTGACACTTGACATACCGTCTAATATCCAGCCCGTTACCATCCATACTCTCTCCCATGTATTTCAAATTATTAATTTTCCCCATGCAATTTCAAATGTGCTTATTTTTCTACTTTTAACGGGTGAAAATAGATAATTTTCCTCAACGTAGAATTTATTATATTTTTTAACTACTTTGAAATTATAAATATTAAAGAGAACATTTTAAAATTTTAATGAAAAGGTGAAGTTTTCACCCATGACAAATTAACAAGTAGAGCATGGATAATATCTAAAAAATAAAAGGGGAAAGAAATATTTTTACAATGAGAAGTAAATATAAATTTGCCACTCTTTCCCCTCTAAAAAAACCTCTAAAAGAAACCCGCCGCCCCTGAAAGAGAAACCCAGAGCAAAACAACAACTCAGAAAAGTTCTGGTGTGTGTTTGCGGAATCTCTATTTTTCTTTCATTTGCTGTGTTTGCTTGTTGGGTTTTTTATTCACATTATTATAGCAGTAAAATTACAACGGAAAATGAAAAATATTTGTTCTTAGTCTAAAGAGAAAAGGGACTAGTGTTAACATAGTCACAAGATAGACATACAGATAGACAGAGGCAGGCAAAGGCAAAGGCAGATTAAACTTCGTAAAGACCGTCATTATTGTTAACAATGTTTTTTTTTCCTCTGTTTAAAACGCTTTATATATTATCTATGTCTATCCTTTATTGATTAACACTACACGCACTTGCTGTTTCATTGCCTCTTCTGTTTTATCATACCTTATATAACTGATGTTTGTTCTGCTAATACAGTGAGTAACTTATAATCACCAAAAATGAAATACGTATTGGTGACCGGTGGTGTTGTTAGCGGACTGGGTAAAGGTGTTACCGCTAGTAGCATTGGTCTTATTCTTAAAGCATGTGGTCTCCGCGTTACTTCTATCAAGATTGGTATTTTACTATTCATTTTGCTTCTGTGCAGCTTCTGCTTTTGCCATAACTTGTGAATTTGATAGCTTTCTTGTTATTTGTCTCTATCTGTTTGTTTTTCTCTCCAAACAACAATTTAAATTTCAGCATTTTATGGATTTGAAACAACTTTCTTATCCTTTTTTGGTGGAATTTCCAATCTTTTTTTAGTTTTTACTAGTATATCATTGTAACAGTTTCTTTCTAGTGGTGCAGATCCTTACTTGAACACGGATGCCGGAACAATGTCCCCTTTTGAGCATGGAGAGGTTTTTGTCTTAGATGATGGTGGCGAGGTAATTTTCTTTACTTGGACACCATTCTTATACTTTAGTTATTGAATGACTATTTTCTCAAGGTATCTTGTTTACATGTCATACACACTATTCATAGTTTTCAAAAGCGCCTTAGGGCTTAGGCTTAGATTGTTAGACCACTGCGCCTCATGAAAGGTCAGGCTAAAGGCAACATTCATCGGTTGCCTCGGCGCGCGTCATCTCAATTAAGATAAGTTTTGGGGTGGGATTTAAATATCGACAAACACATTAATTTGTATTATTGTAATTGCTTTTGATATATTGTCAATGATTTCTCTTTGTTTTACTTGACTGGGTACTTATATATTTTTTTGCAATTTGCGCCTCACTTTCATCAAGCGCGTGCCTTGGGGCCCTACGACCCTTTGCGCCTTAGTGTGCCTTGCGGTTTTAACAACACTGCACTATGTTGATTTGTTCTTGCTGCATTCAAACTATGACTTGACTGCTTTATTGTTATAAAGGTGGACCTGGACCTTGGTAATTATGAGCGGTTTCTAGACATCAAGTTAACCCGTGACAACAATATAACAACTGGAAAAATATATCAGGTAGATTATTTATATATCTCATAGTTCAGAGCTCCATATTATTGATTAGGTAGCTCACGGTTCATGTCTTACAAATGTTTTCTTCCGCCAGTGTGATTATATAGTCTATAATCTTAATTCCTTGTCATGATCTTTGACAGTCTGTTATTGATAAGGAGAGAAGGGGAGATTATCTTGGAAAAACAGTTCAGGTCTGTTTTAAAACACTGGAACTATCATCCTTGCTCTGAGCATGGTATAACGCTATTCTGTTATGTTATTTCATCATTTTTGGGGCAACCCTCTGTGCTTTAGGTTGTTCCACACGTTACAGATGCCATTCAAGATTGGATAGAACGTGTAGCAATGATTCCGGTGGATGGGAAAGAAGGTCCTGCTGATGTCTGTGTCATTGAATTGGGTGGAACCATAGGTAAATTAATATTATTGATAAAATGTGTCAAGATGAGCTGTTTACCTGCATCTGATTTCGACTACAACCACTTCTCTCGATGCAGGGGACATTGAATCGATGCCATTTATAGAGGCACTTGGCCAATTCTCATGCCGCGTTGGTAAGCTTAAAATGCGCTGCATCTCTACTTTGTCGGCTCATGCAAATAATTTATTTTTCCTATCAATTTTCGTACCTAACTGCTGCTGGTTTTAGGTCCTGGCAATTTCTGTTTAATTCATGTCAGCCTTGTCCCTGTCCTCAATGTTGTGGGTGAACAAGTATGTGGAGATGAATTTGTATTGTTATTGTGTTATTTAGTGTGAACTTCTACATGCTAGATTTAATTTTCATATATTGAGAACTGCTTTATGCATCTGATCAACTTATTGCTCAATCTTTCATTTTCTTATAATTACCCATCCTTCTTAATTTCCAACTGTAGAAGACAAAGCCTACCCAGCATAGCGTCCGGGGACTTAGAGGACTAGGCTTGACACCGAATATTTTAGCTTGTCGAAGTACAAAGGTTTCTCCCTCTTCCATTTGATGTCTTTTCTTTTTCTTTTCTGCAGATGCCAGTGGCAATCACATGTTTGTGCATTTCGAATTTATGTTTAACAGGTACTTGAGGAGAATGTTAAGGCTAAACTCGCTCAATTTTGCCATGTACCAGTACGTACCATCAGCACTATTTTATCAATATCTTTTCCCTTTTCCCTTACTCTCAACAATTGGTTGCTGTTTCTGAGTGTGATGACTTATTTGCAGGCAGAAAACATTGTTACTCTACATGATGTTCCAAACATTTGGCACATTCCATTACTGTTGAGAGTAAGTTCTTTTTTGGTGCTCTGTATCTATTTTTGTCCATACCTGTATAATTTAAGATTTAAGGATTTCTAATCAGTTTTGTGGTTTCCTTTTTCGCTGATTAATGACAGGATCAAAAGGCGCACGAAGCTATCATGAAAGAATTGAACCTTTTAGTGTTTGTCTTTCTAACTACTTTTCTTTTGTTGTATAAACTTTTTTTTGGCTCTCCATTTGCTGCATGATCTGTGTTTGTTTTCTTTTAGGCATTCAATGCATATTAATATTGATGATCTGCATCTGGCTGTACTTTTCTGCTGTGTGTGTGTGCATGTTCTCTTTGGCATTCACTGTGTAAAATGTTGATGCTGCAGCATCTGGCCCTGGCTTTTCTGCAAGCATATTAACATTACCATAATCTGCAGTGTTGCGAGGAAGCCTGCTTTGGAGGAGTGGACTGCCAGGACTAAAGTTTGTGATATGCTGCATGATCCTGTGAGTCTTAAGCTTCTCAACAGTATTGGTATTCCTTTTTCTTTTTGGATACCATGTAACTGACTGTCATGTACTTTGCAGGTTAGAATTGCCATGGTTGGAAAATATACCGGCCTTTCAGATTCTTACCTCTCTGTTTTAAAGGTGAATGTTTTGCTTGTCAAAAAATTGTTTATCCATCGGCTGCTTTTTTAAGATAAAAAATATGCGGAGAAAAAGAAGGGTAGTTGTCTTAAAAGTTGGATGTATTATTCCTTCTCCGTTTATTGTTGATTCACAGTATTTATTTGCATTTTATAGCTATGAAGTTTAAAATGAAAGAATAAGTAACCCTGTGCTTCCTCATGTCCCAAACCTTAATTAGTTCCTAATTATCAATTTTCTTGTGCCTTGTCTCTTGCACCGCAAAGCCAGGGTATGATTCCCCTGTCAGCTTGAGTGCTGATCTGCATCAGTTTCTCCCTCTATCTATTTCTTTGCAGCCGTAACTGCGTATTTTAGCATCAGAAGGCCTTATCATGCTAGTGCTAACTTCTGACTCAAAAGTTTTACTCTCTTTGCAATACCATGGTACATTACAAACTTTTGGGATTCATTAAAATTCTACCACATAATTGAAAATTCAAATTAGGTTCACACTCTTGTGTTTCCTCTCCTTCCTGTGCTCTCATTTGTGCATTTGAATATGTACTTAATTGGAAATACCATTCTCTGATCATTTTTTTTTATGTAATTCATAAATTTTAGATATAATGTATTTCTTTAACATGCTTTCCAAATTGAACTATGTTGCCTATAGAAGTTATTATGTTGTAAATTGGATACTGATGTTTTAGTTTGTTTAAATAGGCTCTTTTGCATGCTTCTGTTGCGTGTCATCGGAAGCTTTCCATAGTGTGGGTTGCAGCTGGTGACCTAGAAGATGCCACTGCAAAAGAGGTAAGTAGTTATTGTTATTTGCCATTCTTCATCTGATGTTAACATTGTATACCGTCATAAACTATGTGCATTTGATTTGTATCCCCTTGCAGAGGCCTGATGTTTATGAAGCTGCGTGGGATCTTTTGAAGGTAGTTATGCTTTATGGGTTGATTGCTGAGAGTAGTCATTTGATTTGATATTCTGTTATTTATGTTCTCACACTCACTTTGTCCAATTATTTTCTTTATATGTACACTGAAACTCTTTCAATCCAGGGTGCTGGTGGCATTCTGGTTCCTGGTGGATTTGGTGATAGAGGAGTACAAGGGAAAATTCTTGCAGCAAAGTATGCTCGTGAAAACAATGTTCCATTCCTGGGAATTTGCTTGGGAATGCAAATTGCTGTCATAGAGTTTGCCCGTTCTGTTCTTGGTATGCGTGATGCGAACAGCACAGAGTTTGATCCTGAAACTTCAAATCCTTGTGTCATATTTATGCCCGAGGTATGTACTCCTATAGGAGCTTTAATCGAGTATATATCGATCCTAGCTTCATCATTTTATTTAATGAAGTGCTCTTCCTCAATTGGATAGGGATCAAAAACTCATATGGGAGCAACCATGCGTCTGGGATCGAGGAGGACATATTTTAAGGTTACTGACTGCAAATCTGCAAAGTTGTAAGGGCTTTGGCTGTATATTGTCTTCTTAATACTCATCAGATTCCCTCTAGGGAATGCTTCTTTACATTTCATTTTTTATATTTGGCTTGTATGAGGTATATTTTATCACCCCTTTTACTGGAGATGAGGTGTGATGGTGATTACTGGATCATCACTTAACATTATTCATTCTGTTTTGGAACGGTATACAGGTATGGCAATGCAAGCTTTGTTGATGAGCGGCATCGGCATAGGTATGAGGTAATGTTTCCCCTCTGTCAAACTGCATTTTACTCTGCTCATAAAAATGTGCAGTTTCTGAAATAAGAAAATTTGTTTGATAGGTCAATCCTGATATCGTATCACAACTTGAAAATGCTGGTCTATCATTTGTTGGCAGAGATGAAACTGGTCAGCGTATGGAGGTAAGCTTTTGCAAACGCTGGAAGTTCATTGTATATTACAGAACCAAATTAACCTGTTCGAAAAAAATTAGGAAAGTTCTTGCTGTTATATATGAAACAAATAGAAAATCTTTTGCTGTTGCATGTATTTCTGGTGACCAGCATTTTATGGTTCTGCAGATTGTTGAACTGCCTAGTCATCCATACTTTATCGGTGTTCAGTTCCATCCTGAATTCAAGTCTAGGCCAGGAAAACCTTCGGCAGTTTTCTTAGGTACTCCGTTTCTATATATTTACTGTTATCAAATTATCCAATCTAATGTCAAATTTAGATTGTTGACTTGCCTAGGCATCTAGATTGCTTGGCTGATATATTAGTCTCTGTTTGATGTTTCAGGACTTATAGCAGCAGCATGTGGGCAGTTAGAGGCTGTTGTAAAGTATGGGCATGCTAGTAAGTTATTGACAAATGGGTTGAGTAACGGAAAACCAAAGGTGAAAGTCCACCAAAATGGTAACATAACGCCTTCCAATGGATCACTAAACGGTGTGTATAGCAATGGTAATGGTGTGCATTGCTGAGTTCAGTGATTGTTGCTGTGCTCTTCTGGTTGGGGTATCTCAGTTTCGAGGGGCTTTCTGTAGCCTTCAGTTTGTCTGTACAGCGGTTTAATAAGGGTAGATAGATGTCTTAGCTCTGACAGGAAAAGCTTTCAGGGTGAGGCTGGATTGTGAATTTTTGAATGACACAGCTTAAAATGATAGCTTGAGGTGATTACTTCAGGATTTTGGCTGTCAGGCTTATAGGGAATGATTTAACAAATTTTGTTATTAAGCCATGCGTGTTTTTAAATTCAATATACAAAGTCCTGATTTCAGTAGTTTGAGACATGATTCATGCATCTTACTCTTAAATATAGACTTCTGATTTTTGCACCCTGGATTTGGGCTGGTAATATACGTAAGCTGATTGCGAAGTTGAAATGTTAACCGAATTGAGTCTTTTTTTTTTTTTTTTCTCCTTTTAAAAATGTTTGTATTTTCCAAAAAAAGTGGTATGATTTGTTTTGAGTACTCGTGTGTAAGCAATTCATGATAATGACAGTTGGAAATATAGATAGGGCTTGCTTGTAACTGTAGATGTCTGTCGTTCATTTTCTTAAAAATAACAGTATTTCCAGAAACAAGAGATTTTGCTAGCAGCAATATCTTTTATGGTGTTGGTGTTTGCGGGAAGTTTTACCTCATAGTTTGTTTAGCGTCGTTTTCAGAACTTAGCTTCATTTGCAATTAGGGGTTGGCAAATGGTTTGATTTGAATTGAATCAAATCGAATCAACTGAAATTTTGATTAAAAAAATCAAATGATTTAATCAAAATTTCGATAAAATCATAAACTGAACGGCTTTGAAATCGAAATTAAACTAGACCAAAATTTGATAAAAATTGAACCAACCTGAAATGCTCACCCCTTAGTAAATGATAATGTTTTTCTATATATATATATATATATTTTGTGCATAAGAATATTTACAAACTGTAAATTGAGATTATGGTATATATCATTATTATGTTCTCATATTATTTCCTTGACAAAAATATATTTAAGTTTAGATAATTGAATTAAATAAGACATATAACCACTATGTCATTGCTATAAGCTTTGCAAATTCAAAAAAAATTCATTATATACAAGTTGACGAAACTTGAGTGAAGCTGAAATCAAGAAGAAAGCAATATATCCCATAAAAACACACAAAAGCACAAATATAAGTTAAAAATATTCTACTAAAAAATAGGTACCTTTTGATCAAAACGGAACCTTGATAGATAGTACCAATTTTGAGCAACGCAACCTAAGCAGCTCACAAGCAAAAGGGTACAAGTAAAAAGGGTGAAATAACACCCCCTTTGTAGCTAAGTAAACAGCAGCAGTAGCACCCCCTTCATAGAAAAAAAATTATTGCCTTGCACTGTTGTCAGAGGTGCGGTAGAGACGAAGAAGATTTATTTCATGCCTTGTTCAAATGTAATGCTATCAAATCGGTGTGGAAACACTTTAAGGGAATACAAGGCTTTCAATGGCAGAATTCGGTGGATCTCTGGGACTTGTTAATTACTGCCAGGTCTACCCTTTCTAATGCAAGTTTGAGATGCTGGTGACTGTGTTGTGGTCACTATGGTGTGCTAGAAACCAATTCATTTTCCGAAAGAAGACAGAAAATCAATGGTCCATCTTGAATAGAGCTGAGTCATTGTTTGATTCTTACAGAGCGGCTCAAGAGAAACTAAATCGAGGGATTGAATCAAGGCACAATAGGGAGAGATGATCGACTCCACCATGTGACTGGTTCAAAATTAATGTGGATGCGGCTACGAACAACGATGACAGTGTTGCAGGTATGGGAGCAGTTATTCATAATGATAAAGGAGATATTATAACAGCCGAATGTTTTTCTACTTCTTTCAAAGGCAACGTGAAATTCATTGAAGCCGAAACTTTGTTGATGGGTTTAAAACTTGCGATAAGTTTAAACTTAACTCATATTATTATGGAATCTGATGCTGCTAACGTTATTTCTCTTGCTAAATGCCTTTTTGACAGTGATAAAGAGATTAATTGGGTGATCTCGGAGATTAGAAAGTTAGCTTTGAGTTTTGGAAAATCCGATTTTAGGTTTATTCCAAGGTTATGTAATTTTAAAGCTCATTCGTTGGCTAAATTTGCAGTGAATTCTTCGTGCTGTAAGGTGTGGACCGGTTCGATCCCAAATTATCTTTTGCCTTTTCTGATTTAATATTAAATATCCATTATTATTCAAAAAAAAAAAAAAAAAACAGCAGCAGTAGCCCAACTTGACCGTGCGCAGCAATTCTTGACTTGATATGGCGATGAATGTGATCTACAATAAACTAAACTCATACAAAACAGAAATTGCAAGATAAAATGAACTAAAATTCTATTGTAATCAAATACTCAAATACAGAAACAGTATAAAGCATATTGTAATCACCACCCCAAATAATCACACTCTTCCAGACAAAAACACAAACACTTGAAGTGCATAATCCAATTCTTGCTCATAATCTAAATCAAATGAATAAATTTAGTAGATAAACAAATCTGGTGGTGTGAAATTATGAATTGATTCATCAAATAACACAAAAATCTGTAATCCACTCCAAACAAACAACACCACAAACGAACAAAGAAAACAAACACCCATATCACACCCATAAGAAATAAACAACCTTCAACAAATAACTCTTACCCATGTCAATTAACTCTTAGCAACAGCCTTTGTCATAAGTCAAAATGAACCAGAACCCATCAAAAATAAATCTCAGTTAGTGATGCTGCTGCTGTTAAGCTTCGAAAAGTTTAATAAACTTATATAAGAGTTAAAGGAGATGATGCTTTGGTCGCTTGTTATTTAAGGAGAAGTTGCTTTGCTAATGTGAGAGAAGAGGGCAAAAGAGAAATCCAGTGAAACGTTTGAAGAATAATCTCCCATAAGAGCAGTTTAATTTTGTGAGCGGATCGCGACTCCAAACTGCCCTTCTTGGGTATCACGGGTTCGGATCAGTTTTTTCGTTTAATCTTTCAAACCTCGCGGATTTGACGGTTTGGAAAATTAGAAACCGAAATCGTAAATTTGATAAGGAAAATCGCGACGGTTCAGCGGTTTAGATTATAAATTTTTTAAAATTTTTTTTATGTGTTTTCACATATTTATTGAAGAGAAAAAATATCTAATTTTCATTTATACATTACGTATTGTCATATGATCATTAAATATCTTAAATTTCATAGTTAAAGAAGAAGAAAAATATAAAATAATGTATAATTTGAACGCGGGTCAGCGGTTTAGGCGGTTAGGGTCGCGATTCGGGTCAAAGTTTGTGGTTTGGGCGGTTCGGGTCGCGTTTTGGGTCAAAACCGCGAACCGATCCAAATTTTACGGTTCGATTCAGGCGGTCCCGAAATCTTTTTTAATATTTTTCCAAACCGCGCAGTTCGGTCCGGGTCGGTGCGGTTCGGGTTGGGTTGCGATTTGAACCGAAACCGTGCACACTCATACTGCCCATTACAAATCGTTGGAGCCACCAATCCTACAATTTATGAAGGTGGAATGCATGCAAGAGTGAGCTCGGGGGCATTCCTCCAATTTTCAACAAATGAAATCCTCCTCATTAGAAAGAAAAGGAAAGAAAAATAGAAGGATTTATAAGGATTTATGCCACAGTCGCCAATTTGACGATGACATGCTTATATCTTCTATAACTCCACCAAACGTGGCTTGAACACTGTAACATAAATTGAAAACATTAACGTGAACTGAAAACTATATCATGAATTAAAATATGTTTGTAATCTGTAAACATGAAAATGTGGCTATAAACCGTAGAATGTAATCATTAACTGAAAACTAAATTATAAACTGAAACTATAAACATAAGTTTGAAAATTGAATTATGAAACTTGAAAACATGAGAAGAGACTGAAAGCATAACATGAACTGAAAACCTGAGCATGATATAAAATTGTATTTTTGAATTGAAAATATGAACATGATCTGAATTTGTATACGCGATATGTAATATGTAAATAAGCTCGTAAATTGATTTTCATGAAAAATCTCACAAATATCATAACGGGGGGGGGGGGGGGGGGGGTGAAACCTACTTAGTGGGACCGAACATTGTGTAAGTAGGGGAACGTGAACATGAAATGCCTAAGAGGGTCACTGAGCATACCCGAGATATCTATACATGTGAGAACGATACTCTACTGGTGGTTTGAAAATATTTTGTTTCTTGTTCTTGTAAACTATTTATAGAAAAGCTTAAACTGAAAATCATGGAAATCCTGAACTTGAAAACATATTTCATGAAAACGTAAGTTGAAAACATAACACGTGCAAAAACATGAACTAAAAAGACGTAAATCATAAACTGTACATAATCATGGTTGTAGATTGAAAAGCATAAGCTGCAAATCTGATTGTATCTGAAAACATAAATATGATCTGAAAACCATATATATGCCTTGAAAACTGAAATATAATTTGTGAATTATAACATGTAAACACGAGCTGAAAATTGCGACTATACACATGAACCCGATAACATGACTTATCTGTTCAACACAAACTCATGCTTGTGACGTGACATGCTCATGACATGTTAGAGGGATATTAATGACATGAATCTAATTTAATATATTTTCATACCATGAACTTTATGTATCATTATACCAAGCCACCCAAAATCAGTGGCTATGGCTAAGGCCAATCCAAACCATTTGTAGATTGGATCTAACCCAATGCATACATGAATCATGTCATCAACTACATATCTAAGCATGATTAATAATCTATAACGCGTAAATTTGAAATTATGGTGTGAATGTACACTGGAAACATAGGTGAACTGTAACATGAAAGAAATGCTTGAATTGTAAACTGAAAACATATATACAAGGCTTGTGAAAACATAAGCTATACAAATGAAGTGTAAATCATAAACTTAGTGCATGAACTGATCAACCAATCATCCCAAGGGTCTTGCTAACATTGTCGTAGAGAGTTTGTGAATAGATAACTGTGGTGACAAAAAGAATTGATAAATTTATTTTAAATTCTAAATAAATTTACTTAAATTGTGATGGAATTGTATTTGATTATTTAATAGATGAATTGATTATTAAAGAATTTATACTATTTTATGTCGTAATTAGCAACCACTTATTGAATTTTAATTAAAAATAATAAAAACTTTTAATGAATTAAATTTTGAAAATTCATATATGTGAATTGAAATGAATGAATTAAATTCATATATTTTTTTAATGCAAATCGGGTGATCATAGTGATTTTCTACTCTAATTAAAATACATATCGGGCTTAGATTGAACGTTGGACAATTGGGCCTCAAATGCTTTGTCATGGTTTTGCAATTGATTGTCTTCTTCAGGGAGCAGGTGTATTGGGTTTTCTTAAATTGAATGGATTTTGACTTGTTCATGCGAGTGGGTAGAAATTCCCTTTGCACGTAGTCCAGTGACATTTCTAGCCTTCCACCTGGTCTGCTGTCAGTAGAAATACTTCTCCGCACGATATGGTCACAGCAGAAACCGAGACCAAAACCAGCCCATAATCACAAACGCCAGCCCACGCTGGATCAAGAAATCAAAGCTAGCCAGCCACGTGCATAAATGCCAGCCCACACGCAAAGACAGCCCAACAAAAAATTCATCGCAGCACGAAAAAAGATATTTGCTCCCAGGACATGAAAATAACTTCTAATAAAATCACACCAGGCCACGAGTAGAAATGTCTGCCCACATGCAAGAAGCGTCTCATTAAAACCAGGGCACCAAATGAGCCCAATAAGCACAAGCGTCAGCCCACACTAAACCAAGGCATCCAGCACTCACTAAACGAAATGCAGTCAATTTTGGAAATGCTCACAACCACAAGAACCAGCCCACAACCACAGAACCAGCCCATACTAAACGAAGACACCCAAGCCAGCCCGCGTGCACAAACCCAGCTATATGCGAAACAGCCATATCAAAGAAAGCTCATGAGGACCAAAGCTCAATGGCTCAATGGGTGTGAGTAGTGGGTGATTCGTTTATTCGTTCAATTCGATTCGCTTTAAAGTGAATATGAGTTTGAAAAAATGAATTCGTTTAATAAATGGATCAATTCGATTCGATTTATTTATTAAACAAATCGAATCCGAATTTGAATTTGTCAATTCGTATATTCGTTTATTAAACGAATCATAAACGAATCGAATATGAATTCGATTCATTTAATATCCGTTTAAGCTCAATGGAATCACACCAAGCTTAATTCCCTGCATCCATCAGGAAGTCAGTCCACGTGCACAAGCAATCCAGATTAAACAATGCCAATAACAAGCACTCCAAACTGGTTGGACTTCACTTCTGTTCTTTCCCTCCCTTCTGCACACATGCACGAACACCAACCCATGCGTACAAACAGCCATATCAAGAAAACCACAGCACATGCTACATTAACCATGCCCACGAAGACATCCACATCAAGAAACCCAGTTAACACATGCTACCATAAACCACACACCCACCCCCTGACCAAAATCAAAACCACAAAGAAGCACGCAATTGACCCCTGACTTCAGAAGGGGAGCCCGCCCAAGCGCATAATCAAGTCAAGCTAACACATGCAATATATGAGACTAGGTTAACTAAAACAAAAACCACAAGAATTACAAGGCATTACTTCGGGGCCGATTCTTTATCCCCAGTGGAGTCGCCATACTGTGTGAACAGAGATGGGCGACGCTGTCCGGGCTTACGGCCCGTCGGTAGTACGGAGTAGCCCGCGGGGGACTAAACCGTAGAATGAATATGGAGCATTTACATAGAATGAATATGGAGCGATAAATAAAAAATAACAAACAAACAAAAAGTGAATAACAAAATTATAAGGAAAGAGATTCGACCAAGAGCCTTGGCCGACATCTATATGGGATCTTGTATGCCCAATTGGACGTATTTCACATCTAACCAAGCGTACCTCGTCTGGCGCGGCAACATATCGTGGTAAGGCTGCTCTCAGGCATTTCCCTCGAATGGGGGGACCTTTAATCCAACGTGATTAGCCTATGCGCACTAATTAACGATGCATAAATAAATAAATGGAACAACATACGAAAAGTAAATAACGGAATAATAAAAGCGATGCGACCAAGAGACTTGGCCGACATCTATATGGGACCTCGTATGCCCGATTGGATGTATTTCACTTCCAACCAAGCGTACTTCGTCTGGCGCGGCAAAATAATGTGGTAAAGGCTGCCCTTAGGCATTTACCTCAGATGAGGGACCTTTAATCCGACGTAATTAGCCCATGTGCACTAAATAACAATGCATAAATAAATAAAGAAACAATAAGAAACGAATAACAAAATAAGAGAAGAGATGCGACCAAGGCCGACATCTATATAGGACCTTGTATGCCCGATTGAACGTATTTCACATCCAATCAAGTGTACTTCATCCGACGCGGCAAAATATCATGGTAAAGGCTGCCCTTAGGCATTTTCCTCAAACGAGAGACCTTTAATCCAACGTGATTAACCCATGCACACTAAATAACAATGCATAAGTAAATGAAGAAACAATACACAGAAAATAAATAACGGAACAGTAAACACAAACAATGAATGAACACAAAAATTAAATAAAAAAATGAAACACGTGCATGAAAGTTTCTCAAGCAGTACGTGGAGTTGTATCCCAAGTACAAACCGCACTACCGTCCATTCGGATTCGGCTACGGAATTTATGTCTGGGTTTCCATCCGATATACCGCAAGAGATAGCACACGATCATTAACCCAATGCACATGAAAATATTCGTGAAATATAATGATGCATGTGATGGGATAATAATAAATAACTGAAAAGATAAATAAATAATAGTAAAGGGTGCCCTCAGGTCTTACCTTTTAAGTTACTTCTCGGAAGTGCGTTACACCGTCGCCGAAATGGTTAATGCTCCGTCACTTTTCTGGTTCTCTGGTTCAATATTTTATTCGCCGTTTCTCTGTGTTGAGCCGCTGATTTCTCTACATTCTTCGCTGTTTGGACTGCAGATTTTGGGGACTTTTTTGTCTCGGTTTTAGGTCTCGGTTTGGGTTGTTCTAAGGGACTGTTTTGGGGATATTTTTGTTCACTGTTTTGTTTGATTATAGGGACTGTTTTAGGGTATTCGGGGCTGCTGTTTTAGGTCAGTGAGGGTATTAGGGGTTGCTTGGATTTGTGCATTTTGTTTGTGCGCTGGAGGACTGGTTTATGCGTGGCTAAGGTGTGAGAAAAGTGAGCCCTAGGTTGTCGTGAGTTGCTGAATATGGCTTCTTTTTGGTCGGTTAATGGGGGTTTATTTGTGACGAGTGGAGTGGGTTAATCCGTGAATGTTGTGAGTGGCTTATGAGGACGTGTGTCTTTGGTTGCTGGATCTTGTGGGGTGCGTTGATGAGGTGTTGTTTGTGTTTGTTTGAAACTGGTGTGTGTAAAGTGTCGGTCTTGTGTGGTGGAAGTTTATCTTATATGTCTTTATTCATTTTATGATCGGTTAATGGAGGTGTAGGCAATACATTTTTGCATATAAGTCCCGATGATGAGCCTCGTACGGAGGCACTACCTCTTATGTCGCGGAAGTCACGGAAAACGGACATCAGAAGGGAAAAGTCAAGAATTGACGTTCTGTTGGACTTTATTCGCTCGTTTAGTTTCGGGATTGCTCGTTGGACCTCCGTTTCAAAATCACCCTTGGCCCAAAACCTACATAAAGTCTACCCTTCGCCCATTAACACCAAAGCCACCCCTTTACCAAATTTTTCAAGCCATTTAATAGCCTCAATTCACCAAGTCAAGCATTTAATTTAGTAACCCCACGCCTATGACTAAGCCATCCCATTTCCAATTTTTTTTCAACAAAGTAGCCACCCAATTAATAACCCTCCAACAACATTAGCCTACCCAATTAATTCACCCATTTTGCCTATAAAAACAACCCAAAATCCTACTATCTTTCCCCTAGCACTTTCATAGCACATATAGAACACAAAAATTCTCTCATCTCCATTATCATTGCTCACGCCAAACACCCATTGAAGACTAGCCATTATCCACGCAAATACCCATGGAGTTAGCCCCTAAATTCACTCCCACTGCTCCCCATTCCAGCCCCTTAAACTCAAACTAAAAGCACCTTCATCCCAGCCCTTAGACTCACGCCTACACACCCTTCTCCATTGCCATTGTTCACACCAGTAACCCCTCATGAAACTAACCTATTCACGCCTAAAATAACAGCCCATCAGCCACACTTCACATCCCACATCGATTAGGAAACAAAGCCTCTATTTTGCCTTCAACTCCCACGCACAAACACCTCACACGCCCCTCCCCTTTAGTCCCACATCGATCAAGAAACACCCATTCAGCGCAAGTCTCCAACTTCACGCACCTGACCCTTCACGCAAGCCCTCAACTCCACCCTTATTTCACGCAAAAACCCTTCCACTCAATATAGCTTTCACGCAAGACAACTCACGACCCCATTAGCATATTATCTCCCCACATCAATACACACCCATTCACCAAAAGTAATCCCACATCGACCAAATTGACTACTCTTCACAAACAAAAACCCTTTCACGCCTAAGCATGCACACACGCACAGGCCATTGACACGTCCCTCATTTCACTGCCTCATTTCACGCCACATATACCTTCAATAGCCTACTGTCTCACGCCCATTACTCCCTCAAAATAGCCTTCAAACACGCCTACACAATTCTTTGAAAACATCCCCTGAATCAGCGCATATAACACCCGCAAACTGCCACAATCTGCACATATAACACCCGCAAACTGCCACAAACTGTGAACAAAACAGTCCAACCTGAGAAAACAGCGAACGGAAACAGTGAGTGAATCAGAGAAAATAGCGAATGGAAACCGCGAGTGAAAATAGACGAAACAACAAAAACAGTGAGCCCGAGAAAACAATGTGAACAGTAAATAGTGAAAACAGTGGAACCAGTAAACCGGAGGAGTTGCGGAGCATCAACCCTTCCGACGCCGTGTAACGCACTTCCGAGAGACGACAAAAGAGGTTAAACATGAGGGCACCTTCTTTATTTATTATCCTTTATTTTTATTTATTTTAGTACTTTACTTCATATGAGTATTGTGGATTGGTGCATGATGTGATTTCCGGATGAACGGAATATGTGTTCTCTCTTGTGGTATATCGGATGGAAACTCGAACGTAAACTCCGTAGCCGAATCTGAATGGACGGTAGTACGGTTTGTACTTGAGATACAATGCCACGTACCACTTGAGAGATACACGTATTTCGTTTCATCCAACCTTGTATTCGAACATGATTTAGTCTAGTAGATTATTTAGCATGATTTAGTCTAGTATGTTGTTTATTTTTAAAGCATGATTATGTTACTTGTTTATGCATGATTTAGTTATTTTCTTTCGCAATAGGAGTTTAATTTACCTTTATGTTTAGGTTGTTATTTATTTTTCGTATTTGATAATTCAACACGCTCATTGTGTGATATCGTATGTTTTCCGTTATGATAACTAACTTTTAAAGCATGCAAACTTAGATTTAAGCCTTATACGAATTTAGGTGTATGTTACATTTTTGCAAATGTATGCTGAGTAGACTTGGTTAAAATTGCACAAATCCGTTCATTACAAGTGACATAAGTAAGAGACCATTATGAACCCAACGGTTTGAGGTCTTCCATTTCGAGGGATGAGTGCGGCCTTAAATCATTTTCCCAGTTCACATTGGGTGGCGACTCCATTTTATTTCTCCGGTTTAGTTCCCCCGCGGGCTACTCCGTACTCCCAACTAGGCCAACAGCATCGTCAATTTCTGTGTTCTACAGTCTAGTGAATCCACTGGGGATAGAGAATCGGCCCCGAAATAATGTCTTGTAATGTTTTTGATTTGTGCTTTAAATAACCATGTCTACAGTGGGTTGAAGGGGTTTAATCAAAGACATTATTAAGGCTAGGTAATGGTTTGGTGTCTTCCTTCACTCACTACCTTTCTATAAGGAAAAGCTGTGAGGGTACCTAAATAATCATTTCCTTGTAGCTTAATGTGATGGACTAATTTGGAGGACTCGTTGTTTATTCCTGTCACCAAGCGATAAGAGCCTAAGAGGCTTGGGTTTTTAAGAGAGTTCGCTCCGCCCTCCCTCTGGGGAATCTACAATGGGAAATCCATTTGACAGTCGGTCACACACCATAACTCGTTGGCACGTACCTTAAGGTATAAAAAAGGTGCGCTCACTTGGTCGCTCGAACCCTTGAGTGGGGAGTCCTAGTTGTGGGCAGTCATTCGTCAGCGAGAGCATTTGTTTACACTCCTATAAACCTACATGTGAACCATAGTTATATGACCAGTAGAAATTATATCTTTATGTTTATGTTTGGATCATTGTTATTTGGATACAGTTGGACTTTTTGTCAAAATATATGAACTTGTTGGGCCATTTAAACTGGGACAAGTTCATGTCTTTTGATAATTGGGCCAAAAGCTTCTAAAATGCTGATAGGCCATTTTGTGTCTGGGCCTCTTATTATTTGAAGTTGTTTAGCCATGTTATCGCAAAATTATAAACTTGTTGGGACTTTTCATCTGGGACAAGTTTGCACCGCGCAATAGTATGATTAAATGCTTTAAAATGATAATGGGCCAACTGGCGTAAAAATCTTAATGATCTCGTGTATTTCATGCATTACATGCATACATGTTAACTGTTGGGATTTATGTCCTAGAACTTCATGTATTGTAAATGAAATTGATTATTGTAATAATAATAAATGCATTATTCTTTTTATCAAAGTTGTTTGATTTATATCGTATATTGTCCAATTGTCTTGTTTACCTTGATTACTCTTGTACCTTTAGATTAGTGTATGTTTGATGCACAAGAGGATTTAATTCTAAAGTTAATAATCTAAATAGTCCATAGAGAGCAAACAGAGAGAGTACTTTGTTTGTGGTATATCTATAGCTGCGGTCCATTCTATACTTGTATGACGACCTTGATCCGGGATCGTTCATGTAATGACATGTGAATGAAGGCACCTTGTATGATAAGATCATATAGGACTGGACTCAGATAAATACGAATTTCTTTTAATATCCGTTAACCGAAGAAATTCATTTTATCTAATAGATGGTCATATATGGATTCGATCTTAATCCTGAGTGTACTACGAACTCCTACATGACAGGTTATGTTCTTTGATTTACTATGGTGAGGTTGGTGTTGCATTCCCAGCCAATAACTACGTATTTTTGGGATATGATTTGGTATATAGCTGGGAACGTTTTACATAGATATGAAATTCACTCATTCTTACGAGAAGCAGATGAATATCTCTTTTAAGTTGATTCGGACTTGAACAATTTGAGCGCTCAACTTTTCTATTATGAATAGAAATATTTTATAGTCATAATTGTTATGAATTAATTGTTCATTATAGAATTAATGGTGCTTAAGAGACAAAATATTTAGAGGGGTTTAACGGACTTATGACCCGACTCTATTTATGAGATATTCGTGAAGGGCTATATCCATATGTAATGACTATATCGATGCACATCAAAAATGTTCGGTTTATTTAATCCATCTACGGTAACAGGAGTTCAAATTCGAGTTTTTAGTGGAATAACGCGGAGTTAATAATTCGTAATATTTGATTAAAGAGTTTAATTAATATTTCGAATTATTAGAGCTCGGAACGTAGGTCCATTTGGTCCCCGTGCTAGCTCGATTAACTATAGCAAACCTAATATAATTAGATTGTCTAATTATATGCTCATATTATATTTATTTATATATTATTAATAAGATTAATAATATTATTGTCACAATGAAAACTATGTTAAATTAGTTTAACTTAATGTTTTCTAGAATTCTTTGATTATTAGATAATCAAGTCTTGATTATGAGATAATCAAGTTAGTAATAATTATGAGATACTTACTACAACATAATTGAAGGTAAATAAATCATTATTAATATATTGATTTTTATTTATCATTGGAGACAAAGCCATATGGCTTACCATGTCATCCAAGCAATTATGCCTATTAGGTGGCTTGGATACACCTAATAGTTTTGTAATTAACTAATGCATTTTATGCTTTGGTATGGCCTCCACATTTATGTGTTTGCCATTGAAAGAAAGCATTGAATGCTTAATGACAAAACCATTTTCTTTAGCTTAACATTTCTTATGCTTTGGTATGACATTCACATTTTTGTGTTGGCCATTGCAAGAAAGCATTAGATGCTTAATGACAAGATTAGTTGGCTTGTGTAAGAGAATATAATCTCTACCATTTCTCTCACTTCCTAAGGTTAACACTTTGCATTCATTCACACAATTGTTGTGAGAAAAATTTGAGAGAAAAAGAGAAGAACTTCAAATATTCACAAGTGTTGTGAGAGTATTTGAAATTCCAAAAGGCCAAACACCATTGTGACATCCTAAATCTCTAAATAGTTTAGAGGTTTAATCTTTGTGAGTGAAGCCCACACTTCGGTTTGTTGGTTTCGAGTCATAGTTCGGAAGATCGAGTGGTTGATCCAAGTGTTGGACACCAAATGATTGATCTTGGCAACTACAACAAAGGGAGAAGGCAAAGAAAATTTTGAAGATCCATACTAGACCCGGTGCCACCACGAGCAACTTTCGTCGCGCTAAGGAAAGTCGTTTCCTACAATTGGCATCAAGAGCTTAAGGTTGAAAAGTTTTCTTAACCCTTTCTCCTTTTAAGTTTAAGTTTTAATAATTTTTAATATTATAATAATATTAATATGCATGTTGTGATGAGTAGGCACAATTAAATTCATGGATGAATGGTTTTTAATGTTCATGTGATGAATGTTTACTTTGATTCATGTGATGAATGTATTGCGTTGATCGTTAATTTTTCCGGCTCTTATTTTTAGTATTGGAAATGTAAGACCATAAGGTCATATTCTTTCAAGTGTTGTAAGTTCATTTCCTTTGTAATAAGTCCATTTTGGAACTCAATTTGTAACTTGGAGGAGCCGATGCCACAAAGGACTCATTACGAACCTATTCCGTGAAGAACTCGACAACATACCATGGAGCAAGATTTGAAGACCAAATGATGCCTTGGATTTATTGTACTAATTAGATTAGTATTTTTTTTAAAAAAAAGAGCCCGGTTAACACAATTTATGAATGTATCTGAAATTACATTCCGTTACGAGTCCGTAGAAAAAAACGGGGACCAAAATGGACTCCGGAACGGAGTAAATAAAGTACCAGTGTTTTGACACCAGACCGATAGCGTTCGAACTCCAGTCAAACGCAACTCAAACGTTTTGCTACTGCCTGGAAAACATTCGAACGCCCAGAGAACGCTACACGAACGTTTTCAGCCCAGACCTGGGCATATATATGTTTTAAATTGTTTATTAACATGTCATATAGCCTAGGGTGCCTACTCTTGCATTTTCACATGCCATAACATGTAGACATGCATGATATTCAAGTTATAAAATATGATTTTATGTAAATTTAAAAGTTAAATTAGAATATAAGATGCATTTAATGAATTAATAAGATTAATTGGTTTAAAGGTTTAAAAATTAGGAATTCAAGTTTAAGAACAAATGAACATTATGAGTACATTATTTTCCTTGGTATATCGGATGGAAACCCGGATATAAATTCCATAGCCGCTTCCGAATGGACGGTAATTTGGTTTTCACTCGGGATACAATTTCACGTACCTTTGGAGTACATAACGTACTTTTATCTATTAAATGGTTTAATGACATATAGTCCATTAGTTGAATTCTAAAAATTTTAAAACCTATAAGTGAACTAATATTTTAATTGTTAAAATTAATTAGATCACTTAAGCAAACTTGATTAAATTAGTTTACTTAAGTTAATGATTAGTAGAGACTAATAAGTATTAATGAATAAAATTTTAAGTGTTAAAATTGGTTAGATCACTAATAATCCACTAGTATTAATAAAGATATGTTTTAGCCGAGCATAATCTTAATACATTAGAAACTAGTGAGATAGAAACCTTAAACTTCAAAATAGTGAGTGGGAGAGGGGTATACCACAATATATCCCGCGATCTCCATTGTTATCCAGAAACGTGAGATTCAATAGGCGCCTCGAGACGGATTTGCTTTCGTCCCCCTACGGATGGTGTCCTTTTTGGGTTAATATCAGGTTTGGATTCCGAAAGGATAGGGACTCTAGATGTATCTGGTGATTTGACCTACCCTACGGCGTCACTTCACTAGTTAAGTCCAAAGGTTCCGAAATAATGGGTCACACTCACAAAGGAATTATTAAGTTGTTAATCAAAGCTTCCTTGATCAAAATAACGGTAGTTGATTAATATAGGAATAAGAGTTATTTCAGATATATTAATCAATTGAGAATGTCTCAATCTATCATGCAAATACTTGACCTACCCTACGGCAGCACTTATTTGTGGGATGATAGATAACTGTGGCATAGTAAATTTTTTTTTGGTTTCTAATTCATTATACATTGATCATGCATCATGTTTAATTTTATGCCTAAATGTTTGACAATTTTAAATGCGACGAATGAATATTGAATGTGCGTTTATTATTTTTTCAGCCATGGCATCTGCAATAATCTCCATTATCAAACAACAAGAAAAATTAACCGGGGATAATTATGTTAAATGGAAAAGTGACATGAATGCTATCTTAGTCTGTGAAGACCTTAAATTTATCCTAATGGAGGAATGTCCTCCTGAGCCAGCACCTAATGCTGGCAGAGCTACACGTAATGCCTATAATAATTGGATTAAAGCTGATGAGAAAGCCCATAGTTATTTGATAGCATCCATGTCTGAGGTTCTTGCTGCACAGTATGAGCCTATGGCGACATCATCAATGATTATGCAGTCATTACAGAACATGTTTGGGCAACCTTCAGACCGGTAACAACATGAGGCAATTGCCTCTGTATTGACCGCTAGAATGAAGGAAGGCACATCAGTCTAAGACCATGTGTTAAGGATGATGGCTCATCTAAATATGGCTGAAACTCATGGTGCACGTATCAATGTGCAAAGCCAGGTGACAATGATCATAGAAACCCTTCCGAAGAGTTTCCTGAAGTTTAAAAGCAATTGTTCTATGAACAAATTGACTTTCACATTGACTGAACTGCTGAATGAGCTCACCAATTATGAGTCCATTATGAACGGTCCTCGTAGGCCCAATGCCCAGACAAATGTTGCCGAATCTTCTAAATCTGCAAAGAAGAAGAAGAAAGACAATTGGAAGGCAAAGGCAATTGGAAGGCAAAGGCAAAAATAATGAAAAAGAAGAACAATAAAAGCTCCAAAAGAACCAATGCCAAAGGAAAATGTTTCCATTGTGAACAACAAGGGCATTGGAAAAAGAATTGTCCTAAATACCTTGCAGAGCTTAAAGAGAAGAAGAATACAGGTAGATATGATTTACTTGTCATTGAGTCTCTTTTGGTGGAGGATGATAAATCCATTTGGATTGTTGATTCTGGTGCCACTAACCATGTTTGTTGTTCTTTGCAGCTACTTGACTCATGGATGGACCTTACTGAAGGTAGCTTTACCATGAGAGTTGGGGCAGAGGATGTTGTTTCAGCAAGAGCAGTGGGATTTTCAAATTTGAATTTTAATAAAAGTTATTTATGTTTGAATGGTGTGCTATATATTCCTGGTTTTCGCAGGAATTTGATTTCTGTAACAAAACTTATGAAATGTGGTTTTTCTATTTTTTAATAATAAGTCAGTTATTTTTAGTAGAAATGGATTAAATATATGCACGGGAAACTCCGAAAATATCTATATGTATAAGCCGTAATACAGAATCAGCTTAATACTGAAATATTTAAGATTGAAAGATCTAAAACTAAACGGCAAAAGATTTCTCATGATGATACCTATTTATGGCACCTTAGACTTGGTCACATTAACCTTGACCGGATAGATAGACTAATTAAGAACGGAGTTTTAAATCAGTTAAACTGTACTTACCTGTCTGCGAATCTGTCTAGAAGGCAAAATGACCAAGAGACCTTTCACTGGAAAATGGATAAGAGTCAAAGAAACTCTTGAGCTAATACTGAAATTTAAGATTGAAAGATCTAAAACTAAACGGCAAAAGATTTCTCATGATGATACATATTTATGGCACCTTAGACTTGGTCACATTAACCTTGACCGGATAGATAGACTAATTAAGAACGGAGTTTTAAATCAGTTAAAACTTGTTACTTTACCTGTCTGCGAATCTTGTCTAGAATGCAAAATGACCAAGAGACCTTTCACTGGAAAATGGATAAGAGTCAAAGAAACTCTTGAGCTAATACATTTGGATGTTTGCAAATCGATGAATGTAAAAGCCCTAGGTGGTTTTGAATACTTCGTCACTTTCATTGACGATTATTCCAGATATGGGTATGTTTACCTAATGCAGACAAGTCAGATACATTTGAAAAGTTCAAAGAGTATTGTGCTGAGGTTGAGAACCAATTAGGTAAAAGAATCAAAATTCTACGATCAGATCGTGGAGGAGAATACCTTGATAGATATTTTGAGGAATTCTTAGTTGAGCATGGAATTATTTCACTTCTCACAACACCTGGAACACCACAACAAAATGGTGTTGCAGAAAGGAGAAATCGAACCCTACTAGACATGATAAGATCAATGTTTAGTTATAGAACTCTACCTAGTTCATTATGGGGGTATGCATTGCAAACTGCAATGTATATCCTGAATATAGTTCCTTCTAAGTCTGTTTCTAAGACTCCCTTAGAGTTGTGGAATTGTCGTAAAGCTAGTTTGCGACATTTTCACATATGAGGATGTCCGGCACATGTGCTAAAGAACAAGACTACTAAGTTGGAACCACGTTCACATGTGTGCCTATTTGTAGGCTATCCTAAGGAAACTAGGGGTGGATTCTTTTATAGTCCAGAAGATAATAAAATATTTGTGTCGACAAATGCTACATTTCTTGAAGAGAACTATATGAGAGAGTTCAAACCTCGAAGTAAAGTGTTACAAGTTACTTGCTGGTACTACCAGTACATCATTGTCAAATGTTGACAAAGACATAACACCATCTACATCTGAAAGTCAGATGCAAGTTTATCAGGATACCATACCACCTAGACGTAGTGGGAGGGTTGTAAGACAACCTGAACGCTATATAGGAAATGGTGAGGTGCAAGTTGTTGCATCTTGTGATGGTATAGATGATCCATTGACCTATCGTAGTGCAATGGATGATACTGATAAAGAAGAATGACTCAAAGCCATGAACCTTGAGATGAAGTCCATGTACTCTAACTCAGTCTGTGACTAACCTAATGGAGTAAAACCCATAGGTTGCAAGTGGATATACAAGAGAAAAATAGGAATATATGGGAAAGTACAGACTTTCAAGGCTAGGCTAGTGGCAAAAGGTTATACCCAAAAAGAGGGAGTTGACTATGAAGAAACTTTCTCGCCAGTAGCCATGCTTAAATCCATCAGAATTCTTTTTTCCATTGCCGCATATTATGACTATGAGATTTGGCAAATGGATGTCAAGACTGCATTCTTGAATGGTAATCTTGATGAGAGTATCTATATGATACAACCAGAAGGGTTCATTACCCAAGGTCAAGAGCAAAAATTTTGCAAGTTGCAAAGGTCCATTTATGGACTTAAGCAAGTATCTAGATCTTGGAACATAAGGTTTGATACTACGATCAAGTCTTATAACTTTGAGCAGAACATTGATGAGCCTTGTGTTTACAAGCGCATCATTGATGGGAAGGTGGTTTTCCTTGTGTTATACATTGATGATATTTTACTCATTGGGAATGATGTAAAGATATTATCAGACGTGAAAATCTGGCTAGCTAACCAATTCCAAATGAAAGATTTGGGAGAGGCAAGTTATGTACTTGGGATTCAGATCATTCGGGATCGCAAGAAACGACTGTTAGCAATGTCTCAAGCAACCTATATCGACAAGATTATTGTGCGATTTGGTATGTAGAATTCCAAGAAAGGTAATTTACCTTTCAGGCATGGGATTCATTTGTCTAAGGAACGGTCTCCTAAGATACCTCAAGGAATTGAGGAGATGAGACATATACCATATGCTTCAGAAGTTGGAAGTCTTATTTATGCTATGTTATGCACGAGACCGGACATCTGTTTTGCAGTGGGAGTAGTCAGTAGGTTTCAATCCAACCCAGGATTAGATCATTGGGTAGCGGTGAAACATATTCTCAAGTATCTTCGGAGAACGAGAAATTATATACTTGTATATACAAGTCAGGATATGATTCTGAGAGGATATACTGACTTTGATTTTCAGACGGATGTCGATTCTAGGAAATCAACATCTGGATCAGTGTTCACCCTATGTGGTGGGGCAATAGTATGGAGTAGCATTAAGCAATCTTGTATTGCTGACTCCACCATGGAGGCTGAATATGTAGCAGCTTGTGAAGCAGCTAAGGAAGCAGTCTGGCTCCGTAAGTTCTTGGCAGATTTGGAAGTTGTTCCAGATATGGATAAACCACTCACACTTTATTGCGATAATAGTGGCGCAGTGGCGAACTCCAAAGAACCAAGAATCCACAAGAGGGGTAAGCATATTGAGAGGAAATATCACCTCATCAGAGAGATAGTGCAGAGAGGAGATGTCGCTGTCACGCAGATTCCATCCGCAGACAACCTGGCTGATCCGTTTACAAAGACCTTATCGGCTAAATTTTTTGAAGGTCACCTAAATGGTTTAGGATTACATGACATGTCCCATTTGCTCTAGTCCAAGTGGGAGATTGTTGGGATTTATGTCCTAGAACTTCATGTATTGTATATGGAATTGATTATTGTAATAATAATAAATGCATTATTCTTTTTATCAATTTGTTTGATTTATATCGCATATTGTCCAATTGTCTTGTTTACCTTGATTACTCCTGTACCTTTAGACTTAGTGTATGTTTGATGCACAAGAGGATTTAAGTCTAAAGTTAATAATCTAAATAGTCCATAGAGAGCAAACAGAGAGAGTACTTTGTTTGTGGTATATCTATAGCTGTGGTCCATTCGATACTTGTATGACGACCTTGATCCGGGATCGTTCATGTAATGACATGGGAATGAAGTCACCTTGTATGATAAGATCATATAGGACCGGACTCAGATAAATATGAATTTCTTTTAATATCCGTTAACCGAAGAAATTCATTTTATCTAATAGATGGTCATATATGGATTCGATCTTAATCCTGAGTGTACTACGAACTCCTGCATGACAGGTTATGTCCTTTGATTTACTATGGTGAGGTTGGTGTTGCATTCCCAGCCAATAACTACATATTTTTGGGATATGATTTGGTATGTAGCTGTGAACGTTTTACATAGATATGGAATTCACTCATTCTTACGAGAAGCAGATGGATATCTCTTTTAAGAGTTGATTCGGGACTTGAACAATTTGAGCGCTCAACTTTTCTATTATGAATAGAAAGTATTTTATATTCATAATTGTTATGAATTAATTGTTCATTATGGAATCAATGGTGCTTAAGAGACAAAATATTTAGAGGGGTTTAACGGACTTATGACCCGACTCTATTTATGAGATATTCATGAAGGGCTATATCCATATGTAATGACTATATCGATGGACACCGAAAATGTTCGGTTTATTTAATCCATCTACGGTAATGAGAGTTCAACTTCGATTTTTTAGTGGAATAACACGGAGTTAATAATTCGTAATATTTGATTAAAAAGTTTAATTAATATTTCAGAATTATTGGAGCTCGGAACCGTAGGTCCATTTGGTCCCCGTGCTAGCTCGATTAACTATAGCAAACCTAATATAATTAGATTGTCTAATTATATGCTCATATTATATTTATTTATATATTATTAATAAAATTAATAATATTTATTGTCACAAATGAAAACTATGTTAAATTAGTTTAACTTAATGTTTTCTAGAATTCTTTGATTATTAGATAATCAAGTCTTGATTATGAGATAATCAAGTTAGTAATAATTATGAGATAATTACTACAACATAATTGAAGGTAAATAAATCATTATTAATATATTGATTTTTATTTACCATTGGAGACAAAGCCATATGGCTTACCATGTCATCCAAGCAATTATGTCTATTAGGAGGCTTGGATACACCTAATAGTTTTGTCATTAGCTAATGCATTTTATGCTTTGGTATGGCCTCCACATTTATGTGTTTGCCATTGAAAGAAAGCATTGAATGCTTAATGACAAAGCCATTGTCTTTAGCTTAACATTTCTTATGGTTTGGTATGGCATTCACATTTTTGTGTTGGCTATTGCAAGAAAACATTAGATGCTTAATGACAAGATTAGTTGGCTTGTGTAAGAGAATATAATCTCTACCATTTCTCTCACTTCCTAAGGTTAACACTTTGCATTCATTCACACAATTGTGTGAGAAAATTTGAGAGAAAAGAGAGAATAACTTCAAATATTCACAAGTGTTGTGAGAGTATTTGAAATTCCAAAAGGCCAAACACCATTGTGATATCCTAAATCTCTAAATAGTTTAGAGGTTTAATCTTTGTGAGTGAAGCCCACACTTCGGTTTGTTAGTTTCGAGTCATAGTTCGGAAGATCAAGTGGTTGATCCAAATGTTGGACACCAAAGGATTGATCTTGGCAACTACAACAAAGTGGAGAAGGCAAAGAAAATTTTGAAGATCCATACTAGACCCGGTGCCACCACAAGTAACTTCCGCCACGCTAAGGAAAGTCGTTTCCTACACTAACATGCAGTTTTAAAAGAGACATCATAGATACCCGTTGGGTTAGGGAGGAAGGGAGACTCATCAAAACACCGGCAATAAATATGAGTGAACTAGTTAATGAGAGGTCTCGTATGGATCAGCTTGAAGCCAATCTCACCAAGGTTACTAAGCAACTGCAAGCGTTGACCGCCGCTGTGTCTAATATAGATATGCCCCATGCTGGGGGGAGTTCTGAGAATGAGAGGCATGAGGAGCCTCCGAACAGGGTGAGTGATGATATCCTTATCTTTGATGATGATATGGCCGAGTATACCGCTGTGAAGATAGCCGGGTCTCAAGCTGAGATACAGAAACTTCGTGATCAAGTGGAGTCAGTTACCCGTAAACTAAAGGGTAAGCATGAGGACTTACTGGACTATGAGGCGATTACATTTGAGGAGTTGTTACCAGCTCAATTTAAAATGCCTGATATAGCCAAGTTTAATGGGAATGAGGATCCGATGGTCCATCTCCGAAAATATGTTTCTGTAATGAGCTCAGTGGGCCTGTCACAACGCCAAGTTCAGAAGATGTTTGGGATGTCGCTTGGGGGGCACCTGTAGTATGGTACCATAGCCTTGAAAGAAAGGTTAAAGAAGATTGGAGGGAATTGGCAGACGCCTTTCTGAAACAGTATGTTATAGACTTGGAGATTGACTTGTCACTCCGCGACTTGGAGAACACTAAACAGAAGCCAGATGAGAGCTTCAAGGATTATGTGGATCGCTGGAGAAGCCAGCTTTTGAAGATGCAGACTTGGCCTTCAGAGAAAGACCAGATCAAGATGATTATCAAGGGTACTAAGCCCTAAATTTATGGCAAGTTAAGGAGGATGACCTCCATGATTGCAGATTTCCGACCGCTGAGAGAGACTGTCATAGACATCGAAGAAGAAGAAGCGGAGAATAGAAAGTTTTATGGCCATAATAGAAGGACTTTTGGAGGGCCTTCTGAAACCAAGCCCGCTAGTGCCGATGTCACTGCCATCAGAAACAGGCGATTCTCCAACCTTGGTAGGCCTCTATCGAAGGTGTTTGAAAAGATGAAGATGCAAGGGCTCTGAAACCCTTAGAACCTAAACCACTTCCAAATCTTGTGCCACACTATCTTGACTTGAACTTATTCTGTTACTTCCATAAACAAAAGGGTCACGAAACTGACAACTGCCCCCGCCTTAGGCATGAGATCCAAGACCTCATTGACACCCATAAAATACCCGACCCAGAGAAAGAACAGCCCAACACATACCATAACCCATTGCCCAACTACCACTCCGTTCCACCACCCACCTACATGATCAACTCCGGCTTGCCCAAAAGCTTCGTCCTCCAAACTCTCAACCACCCAGCTTCTTTCATGGGGATAGAGAATGACAACAGTGAAGAACCATAGGCCGAGGAAAAAGGCAATGCTGCGAATGATGAGACTGTTCTTCCTAGTTTATTTGATTGCAATCCTGCATTTTAATAGAGACATTGATTTTGTCCACTTGTTCGAACCCTTTTTTTAATAATAATAAAGACGTTCATTTCACTTACTTGCCTGAGTCTCTACCTTTCAAGAAGAACAAGATAATCATTCAAAAGTTGGCTACTCAATATGTGATCCTGAAGGGAGAACTATACAAAAGACAAGTGAATGGCATTCAGTTTAAGTGTTTAAGAAAAGAAGATGTTCGAAAGGCAATAGAAGTAGTATTGCCAGTTGAAGTTGAGATACAATCTATACGGGTATTAGTAGAAGTAGAGTTACCTGAATAAGAGCGGGTCTCGCAGAGATTTGAACAGTTGGTATTGATTGATGAAAAGAGAATGAAGTCCTTGCATCACATGCAGATATACCAGAAGAGATTGAAACAATATTTTTCCTGAGGAAAAGAAGACCGAGCAGTCACCGGCAAAAGACCTAAACCAACGGAATAGGAAATACATGCATACACGTAACGTATTTTGCATTGTTTTGTGTTTGTTATGTTTTGTATTTACAGGTTTCGAAGAAGAAAAAAAGAAAGCGGCAAAGGCAAGCCAATCAGAAGCAGTAACTGTACAGTCAGTTTCAGAAATGAATCAGTATTAGTTTCAGGGATGAGTCCCAGGTTTGAGGCCCATATCACTCAGTTTCGGGGATGAGTCCCAGGATTGAAGCCCATATCAGTATAGTTTCGGGGATGAGTCCCATGGTTGAGGCCCACGCCAGTATCAGTTTCAGGAAGGAATCTCAGGAGGTGAAGCCCACATTATCAGCAGTCTCAAGGAAGAATTCCATGGAATGAATGAGTGAAAAAAAAAAGTCTTTGATAGTTAAACATATGTCCGGTGATGACACTGTTTGCTGTAGGGAGAAACCTTAGAAACGATAAGTGCAAGATGTGATCTCATCCGATATTCTGCATGAATTGATCTCGGCTAGACTCACGAGCACTTGATTATGGGATCTCAACAGTAGAAGCCTGAGTAGTTGGCGAGATGACTAGTTGAAGAGATGATGGATCAGTGAATGACCGTTTGCCTGGATGTCCATCCTGGTTTACTTATGCTACGATATATGATATGGTTGGAAATAAAGAAAAAGTCTCTAAAAAGAAAAGAAAAATAGACCACCTATAACTGATAAGCGTGAAACTACCCATGGGCGAGTATTAGGACCACCATGAGGAGAAATGCTACATTAAAGGGTAGGTGTGTCGAAAAAAAAGAAAGAGACAAAAGAAAGAAAGAAAAGAGAAAAAGAAAAAAGAAATAGAAAAAGAAGTTCAAAATAAAAAGAAAAAAAGAAAGAGACAAAAGAAAGAAAGAAGAAAACCATATCATGTTGAGTACGAAGAAGTAATCACAGAGTATGATCAAGACATCTAGGTTGGTTAGACCCACCGATCCAATTCTCCAAGACAAAATCATCGAGTTGGCTTACTTAAGGAATAAGCCGTGAAAGAGCCTTGGCACACACACACTTTCAGTCTGGTTCAGATCATTTATTCAAACCCTCGGATTTGAGCTGCATCGAGTATTTTGAAGGTTCTTTGGTTTCGACAAGGGGCATCCGTTGAGGGCAGTAATATGTATAATTATTGGGACTACTTCGGAGTGTAGTCCACATTGGCCTAGTGCAAACAATGAAGAACAGAAAGTTAAATCAAGTCTGGGGGCGACCAATCTACCACCTCGTGAATCAGGGATACAACGAGTCATGAGACTAAATGAAACTGGGCAATCACCAGGAGAGAATTGACAAAAGGAAACTGTAAGCAGGCCTAGGGGCGACCAGAGACATTAATAGCTGAAAGGCACCAGGAGAGCTGGAGGAAGACCTAACCCGACGGGATAAGAAGTTCATACATGCATGCATACACGTAACGCACTTGCATTCCTTTTTGTGTTTTGTTTTGTATTCACAGGTTTCAAAGAAGAAAAAGAGAAAGCGGTAAAGACAAGCCAACCAGAAGCAGCAACAGTACAACATCATCAGTTTTGGAATGAATCCGGGAATGAATCTCAGTTTTGGAATGAATCCGGGAATGAATCTCAGTTTTGGAATGAATCCGGGAATGAATCTAAGTTTTGGAATGAATCCGGGAATGAATCTCAGTTTTGGAATGAATCCGGGAATGAATCTCAGTTTTGGAATGAATCCGAGAATGAATCTCAGTTTTGGAATGAATCCCAAAATGAATCATAGGGCCGAGGCCCACATCATCAGAGTTTGGAATGAATCCAGGAATGAATCTGTGAATGAATCCTAGGGCCGAGGCCACATCATCAGAGTTTGGAATGAATCCCAGGGTTGAGGCCCACATCACCAGCAGTTTCGGGAATGAATCCCAGGGGGCGAAGCCCGTATTATCAGCAATTTTCGGGAATGAATCCTAGGGGTCGAAGCCCGCATCATCAGCAGTTTTGGGGATGAGTCCTGGGGGCGAGGCCCACATCAGTATCAGTTTCGGGGATGAGTCCCAGGGGCGAGGCCCATATCAGTATCAGTTTTGGGGATGAGTCCCAGGGTCGAGACCCACATCATCATCAATGTCAGTTTTGGGGATGAATCCCAGGGTCGAGACCCACATCAGCATCAGTGTCAGTTTTAGGGATGAATCCCAGGGTCGAGACCCACATCAACATCAGAAGCAGTTTTGGGGATGAGTCCCGGAGGCGAGGCCCACATCAGTATCAGTTTCGGGGATGAATCCCAGGGTCGAGACCCACATCAACATCGGCATCAGTTTTGGGAATGAGTCCCAAGGTTGAGACCCACATCAGCATCAGTTATCGGGATGCGTCCCAGGGTCGTTGGCCCCCTACATCATTAGTTTTGGGGATGCGTCCCAAGGTCGAGGCCCCCGTTGTCGGTTGCAGTTATTGGGATGCGTCCCAAGATCGAGGTCCACTGCATCATCAGTTTTAGGGATGCGTCCCAGGGTCGTGGCCCACATTGTCAGCGGTATTGGGTGCGTCCTAGGGTCGAGGCCCCCGTTATCGGTTGCAGTTATTGGGATGCGTCCCAGGGTCGAGGCCCACTGCATCATCAACACAGTTCGAAACAACAGGCAAGTCATGTGGCAGCTGGCAAGCCAAAATTCAATCATCACCAGTTTTGGGATGCGTCCCAGGGTCGAGGCCCACACATCAGTTGCAGTTATTGGGATGCGTCCCAGGGTCGAGGCCCACTGCATTATCAATACCGTTCGAAGCAACATGCAAGTCAGGTGGCAGCTGGCGAGCCAGGTAAGTAAAAATACATTGCATGACTTTGATAAGACTGTCATTGTCACACACTGCACAAGTCCCATCAAAGTAGGGGCGACTGTAGGCACTGAATTTTTGCATATAAGTCCCGATGATGAGCCTCGTACGGAGGCACTACCTCTTATGTCGCGAAAGTCGCGGAAAACGGACGTCGGAAGGGAAAAGTCAAGAATTGACGTTTTGTTGGACTTTATTCGCTCGTTTAGTTTCGGGATTGCTCGTTGGACCTCCGTTTCAAAATCACCCTTGGCCCAAAACCCACATAAAGTCTACCCCACGCCCATTAACACCAAAGCCACCCCTTTACCAAATTTTTCAAGCCATTTAATAGCCTCCATTCACCAAGTCAAGCATTTAATTTAGCAACCCCACGCCTATGACTAAGCCACCCCATTTCCAATTTTTTTTCAACAAAGTAGCCACCCAATTAATAACCCTCCAACAACATTAGCTTACCCAATTAATGCACCCATTTTTCCTATAAAAACAATCCAAAATCCTATTATCTTTCCCCTAGCACTTTCATAGCACATACAGAACACAAAAATTCTCTCATCTCCATTGCCATTGCTCACGCCAAACACCCATTGAGGACTAGCCATTATTCACGCAAATACCCCTGGATTTATCCCCTAAATTCACGCCCACTGCTCCTCATTCCAGCCCCTTAAACTAACGCTAAAAGCACCTTCATCCCAGCCCTTAGACTCACGCCTACACACCCTTCTCCATTTCCATTGTTCACACCAGTAACCCCTCCTAAAACTAACCCATTCACGCCTAATACAACAGTCCATCAGCCTCACTTCACATCCCACATCGATTAGGAAACAAAGCCTCCATTTTGCCTTCAACTCCCACGCACAAACACCTCACACGCCTCTCCCCTTTAGTCCCACATCGATCAAGAAACACCCATTCAGCGCAAGTCTCCAACTTCACGCACCTGACCCTTAACGCAAGCCCTCAACTCCACCCTTATTTCATGCCAAAAGCCTTCCACTCAATATAGCTTTCACGCAAGACACCTCACGACCCCATTAGCGTATTATCTCCCCACATCAATACACACCCACTCACCAAAAGTAATCCCACATCGACCAAATTGACTACCCTTCACAAATAAAAACCCTTTCACGCCTAAGGATGCACACATGCACATGCCATTGACACTTCCCTCACTTCACTGCCTCACTTCATGACACATATACCTTCAATAGCCTACTGTCTCACGCCCATTACTCCCTCAAAATAGCCTTCAAACACGCCTACACACTCCTTTGAAAACATCCCCTGAATCAGCACATATAACACCCGCAAACTGCCACAATCTGCACTGTCTAATTCCCGAAAATTAGCTCCCAAAACTGTTAACAAAACAGTCCAAAAACCTGAGAAAACAGAGAAAATAGCGAGCGGAAACAGTGAGTGAATCAGATAAAACAGCGAGCGGAAACCGCGAGTGAAAATAGATGAAACAACAAAAACAATGAGCCCGAGAAAACAGTGGGAACAACAAATAGTGAAAACAGTGGAACCATTAAACCAGAGGAGTTACGGAGCATCAACCCTTCCGATGGTCGTGTAACGCACTTCCGAGAGACGACAAAAGAGGTTAGACCTGAGGGCACCTTATTTATTTATTATCCTTTTTTTTATTTATTTTAGTACTTTATTTCATATGAGTATTGTGGATTGGTGCATGATGTGATTTCCGGATGAACGGAATATGTGTTCTCTCTTGTGGTATATCGGATGGAAACTTAGATGTAAACTCCGTAGCCGAATCCGAATGGACGGTAGTGCGGTTTGTACTCGGGATACAATGTCACGTACCACTTGAGAGATACACGTATTTCGTTTCATCCAACCTTGTATTGGAACATGATTTAGTCTAGTAGATTATTTAGCATGATTTAGTCTAGTATGTTGTTTATTTTTAAAGCATGATTATGTTACTTCTTTATGCATGATTTAGTTATTTTCTTTCGCAATAAGAGTTTAATTTACGTTTATGTTTAAGTTGTTATTTATTTTTCGTATTTGATAATTCAACACGCTCATTGTGTGATATCATATGTTTGCCGTTATGATAACTAACTTTTAAAGCATGCAAACTTAGATTTAAGCCTTATACGAATTTAGGTGTAGATTACCTTTTTGCAAATGTATGTTGAGTAGACTTGGTTAAAATTGCACAAATTCATTTATTACAAGTGACATAAGTAAGGGACCATTCCGAACCCAACGATTTGAGGTCTTCCCTTGCGAGGGGTGAGTGCGACCTTAAATCATTTTCCCAGTTCACACTGGGTGGCGACTCCATTTTATTTCTCCGATTTAGTTCCCCCGCGGGCTACTCCGTACTCCCAACTAGGCCGCGAGCCTAGAACATCGTCGTCAATTTCTGTGTTATACAGGAGGTAATGGCTGCATGTGTGTGGCATGTGGTTGAGAGAGAGAGTAGTAGATGAGAGAGGGTTCTGTTTTCTTTGTGTTCGAGTGAGAAGGAGGGCGTGTAGGGTTTATTTTTCTTGGTTCTAGGGAGAGGGGCGAGAGAGATGAGTTTAGGGTTTATTATTTTTTTGTGAATTCCGTGAATGAGAGTCCAAATGAGAGAGGAAACTAGGGTTTTTTGTTGTTTGAGTGAGCCGTGTGAATGTTGGGAAGAAGAAGAGAGGTTAGGGTTGGTGCATGACTCATTTTATAATAGTGTGATAGGGTTTCTCATATGCATGGGTTTTCAAAATGAAATAAATCAAGCAATAAAGTGGTGTATTTAATTAATTTATTTAGGGAAAAAATATTGTGTATTTTTTGTAGGGATTAGATTCAAAATATTTTTAATTTGGAAGGTGATTTAATTGGATTTGGCATTTGTTAAATGTGATTTGAATATTTTGGATTGGGCTTGGGTTTGTGGGTCTTGATGTAGGCGTGTGGCTTGGGTGTATGGGCTTGTGGGCTTTTGTGGGTTGCGGGGGTTTTGGGCCGAGGCTAACATTTAAAACAGAGATTAATCGAGCGAACCCGAGGCTAAACAAATGAATTAAATTTGATGATGTATTTATTTTTTTGAATTTTCCCTTCCGACGTCTGTTTCTCGCAACTTCCGCAACTTATCGGATAGTGCCTCCATGCGAGGCTCATCATCAGGCTTCATGTAAAAATGAAATGCCTACAGATGGCACAAGCAAATTTGCCTATAACCTATTGGGGTGATGCATTATTAACTGCCACATATGTACTTAATCGAGTGCCATCAAAATATGTGTCCACCACACCATATCAATTATGGACATGTCGCAAACCAGATATTCACTTTCTGAAACATTAGGGTTGTGCGGTCTATGTACATGTGCGTTCTCATGAACATGGAAAGTTAGGCCCACGAGGAAAAAAATGTATTTTTATAAGATATTCTAAACAATCAAAATGATATGTTTGCATAGGTGAACATGAAAGTTGAGGCGTGACATAATTTGAAACACGAGATATCACTTTTTTGGAAAATGATTTTCCTAAGTAGGGAAAGATAGGTCAAGATTTATCTTTATATGAAACTATGGATCACATGATTGGTGAACACTCGGGTTTACCTAATTCAAGTGGGAGTAATGAGAGAAATTTGAGAAAACATGATGAATCAGTTTCACATGAAACTCAAAATGATGAATTAGTTTACGTGATCCGAGTGGGAGAGATGTACATAATCCAAGTGGGAGCAATGTGCACGATCCAAATGGGAATAATATGGAAAGTGAGGAATTAGTTCCACCACTAGAATCCCAATTATGAAGTAGTAATCGTATAGGCATTCCTCGACGTCGTTTCGATATCGAAGGAGAAACCTTTATGATTCTACCTCAAGAGGATGAAGAACCTAAAAATATAAAAGAGGGTCTCCAGTGTCATGCTAAGGAAAAATATATGAAAGCAATGGAAGAAGAAATGGAGTCAATGAGGTCCAACCAAGTTTGGAAATTAGTTGATCTACCCAAATGACGTAAAGCTATCAAGAACAAATGAGTTCTTAAAATAAAGCGTAATGCCAATTGGCAATATCGAAAGATATAAAACACAGCTTGTAGCAAAAGGGTATACACAATAAGAAGGAATTGACCACGAAAAGAATTTTTCACCTGTTGTAAGGTTTACCTCAATTCGCTTGATTCTGGCTATAGTAGCAAGTATGGATCTAGAATTACATCAAATGGATGTAAAAACTGCTTTTCTCAATGGAAAACTTGATGAAGAAATCTACATGGAACAACCAATAGGTTTCATAAAAGAAAATGAAAAAGAGAAAGTATGTAGACTTTTAAAGTCTATATATGGTCTCAAGCAATCGTCTAGACAATGATATTTACGATTCCACAATACAATAATTTCGAATGATTTCACAATGATAGATGAGGATTATTGTGTGTACACCAAGAGAGATAAAGATAAGTTCATTATCTTATCTTTGTACGTGGATGATATACTTATAGCTGGAAATGATAAAGAGTTTGTAAAACACATCAAAGAATGATTATCATTTAACTTCGAGATGAAAGATATGGGTGAAGCTGCATATATTCTTGGGGTTAAGATCTCAAGAAATCGTTCAAAGAATTTATTATCTCTCTCACAAGAGTCATACATAAAGAAAATTCTTGAACGTTTCCAAATGCAGGCTTGTAAACCCAATGATACTCCTATCACAAGAACTGAAGCTTTGAGTCGTAGATTGTGTCCTGAAACTCCACAGGAAAATGAACAAATGAAGAAAGTTTCTTATGCAAATGCAGTTGGAATTTTAATGTACGCAATGTTGTGTACAAGACCTTATGTTTGTTTCGCTGTTGGAATAGTAAGTAGATACCAATCCAATCCAGGACTAGCACATTGGAAAACAGTTAAAATAATATTTAGGTATCTAAAAGGGACAACTGATTACTCATTATGTTATCAAGGAAATGATATGTAATTGAGAAGCTATACTGATGCTGACTGGGGAGGAGATTTAGATGAAAGAAAATCTACCTCCGATTTTATTTTCTTGATAAACAATGGTGTCATTTCATGGAGCAGTAAGAAATAATCTTGTATAGCCTTATCCACAATGGAGGCTGAATTTGTGGCCTTTTCATCGGTAGTACAAGAGGCTGAGTGGTTGAAAAGGTTCTTGGATCATTTGGGTATATCAAATTAAGCTTCTGGTCCAGTATAAGTTAACTGTGATAGTGAAGCAGCGATAGCCTACACAAAAGACCCAAAATTCCATTGTAAGATGAAACATATAGATACTAAATATAACTTTGTGAAAGACATAGTTGCACGAGAAGAGGTAAACATGAAGTACATTTCTATGCAAGAAATGCTAGCAGATCCATTGACCAAGCATGTTCCTAGAGATGTCTTTGTTAGACATGTAAAACTCAGGGATTGCATAGATGTTAATGTGCTTACATATTATGATATGTATTTTTCCCAAATAATGTTTACTAATGTTAATACTTATTGATGTTTGTATTCAATGCTTAAATGTTAATATGTTGATACATGTTTTAAACAAGTATATTATTAGTTAGTATGAGAAGTATGTCGGACAAGTGAATGATTGGTCCTCTCACACGGGCAATCGCCTCCATTACTTTGTGTTAATGGGAGATGAGATAAATTTTTAAACTAATTATCTGAGTGATAATTTAAAGAGCTCAAGCTTGAAAATTAAGTAATGTCGTTATGAGGTCATTTTCTCTGTGATATGCCCTAAGGTGAATAAGTTCGTTTCACCTTACTTGTCTTAATGTTATATATGAGTTAGATATTGTGTTTGTCTGAACTATAATCTGTACGGTATTTTATGAGACATGCGCTCCATGGGAAAAGAGAGAATACCATAGCACATGTTTTCATACCATGTGTACATTTGCGATTATTGAGGGTAATACAATTAATATCTCAGTCTTGATATTGTGTGAGACCCTTGAGATTATTTCAATCTCACATTGTACCCTTTAGACTCTTGTCTGCTTCTCAAAACTTAGATTTGATGATCGATATCTTGGAGTGATGCTAAAGGTGTTGGGGTTTTGGACGATGGGGCGCAGCGGAAGCGCAGGTCTGGGTGAAATCATATTTTAAAACTTTTTCAAAATACCAAATAAATTATTCAATATCTAATATGAATAATTTATTCATATTTCACCTAAACCTATTTATTCAATATTAAAATTTAACATAAACAAAGTTGAAAACTCGCGAAACTTTTACAAAAACTGTTTTTTCGCAATAGTGTCGGGGCAGTTCATGGCTGCCCGAATAATGACGGATACACTGTTTCTATCTAAGAGTGGATCAACAACTCTAGAATGGCAACAATTATTTCCAACAATAATTTGAATAAATTGGAACAAAATTACACTAATTAGCTCCAATACCAACTTCACACATTCTTCATTCTTCATTATTCATTCTCCATTAACCACAACAAAAGCCCCAAAAATATGAAAAGAAGAAAATCCCCAAATCTCACTAGATCATCAAGAAACAAGTAAAATAATTACTAAGCTAAAAGGGTTTGTAGAATTACCTTGATCCTTTAATTCCTTAAGACTTTTTTTCTTGATTTTTCCTTCTTTTCTTTTCTTGAATTATCAAGAAAACATGAAACCCATTTTAGAGAGGTTCACAGCATTAAGGAGAAGAAGAAGATAAGCCAAAATAATTTTTTTTCTTTTTTATATAAAAAATGAAATTTGGCTTGGATGGGTATTTTTGTCTTTTTCAATTTTTAATCAAATTAAAAGCATTTACACTTTATATTAGCCAATCAATAGGACATAATAAAGTGTAATTAAAGTCCTGCCATGTGCACCAATAATAACTAGACAATTCCATCACATTAATGGAAAAATATTATTAATTAATAATTTAAATATTTAACAATTAAATATCCAAATAATTAATTAATGTAATTATTATTATATATGTATTTTTATTTACAATAAATAATAAATACATATATTAATGGCATGAGTCAAAATCTCACTTGACGAATAATTAATGTGTATCTAATCGTATTATGTATAAAATACAAATACACAATAATTATTAGCGGACAAAATCTCCTAATGCATGTATTATCGTTTAACCGATTAAATGATACGAATTAAATAACAACAATTAGTAAAATGTTGGAAATTATTAAGTAACAACAGGAGTTGTTAAATAACAACAATTAGTAAAATGTTAAATGATGAACATATGGTACACCCATGATGATAACATTTTTTGGAAGGGTCAGAGAAAGTCATTATGCATCCAAATATATGTGATTAAATAGTAATCAATGCATGTGATTACATAATAACCAAGGCTTATTTCCAAATGCATGTGAGCTAATATGAAGTAATGCATATGATGTTATAGTAACTTGATTCCCCTCCTATAAATAAGAGCATTTGCTTATTGAGTTAAGCAATCAATTATGTTTGATTGAGAGCATCTCTACAAGAAGAAATGTATCCAATTGTGTTGTGGTTAACTTAGATTTATTTCAATTAATTTGTGAATAAATTTAGGACTAGTAATACATGTTTGGTTAGATCATAAGAGGACAAATTTGGAAATATATTAGGGATTATGTTTCCTAACACCATTGTGGGACACAGGAACTGGACGACGTATGCTGTCCCGGGCTCGCGACCTGGTCGGGAGTACGGAGTAGCCACGGGGGACTAAACCGGAGAATAATGGAGTCGCCACCCGGTGTGAACAGGGAAAATGAGATTTAAGGCCACACTCACCCCTCGCAAGGGAAGACCTCAAACCGTTGGGTTCGGAATGGTCTCTTACTTATGCCACTTGTAATGAAAGGATTTATGTAATAATTTAATCAGGCTTAAGTAACACTTATTTCCAAGAGTATCATGCTTCTAAATTCACATGTACAAAATAAAACTTACACATAAACTTACATATATTTCACATCTAAGATTGCATGCTTGAAAGTACATCAAAGTAACGACGAACATACAACTTCATTGGCATATTATACTCAAGAAAACACAAGCACCCATACTAACCACACAAGCACACATGTGAGCACCTTCCCAAGTGGTACGTGGAATTGTATCCCAAGTACAGACCGTACTACCGTCCATTCGGAATCGGCTACGAAATTTATCTCTGGGTTTCCATCCGATATACCATAAGAAATAATACCCAAATGTTATCATGACATAGGTATATGAATTGTAATATGTTAAACACATTGTACTCATACATGTGGGGAATACATAAGAATGACACCAACACAATCTTGTGTAATACAGAGGGGCAATCAGGTTCATCATACGTAGGGATAGCTACTAGGAACAATTATGTATGAAATCTGATGAAAAGGACTCAGTTCAGTGGGTGCGCGTTCGCGTAGCGTTCGAGAACGCGTTCGAACGGTAAACAGAAGGTTCGCGTTCGTATAGCGTTTGAGAACGCGTTCGAACGGAACCAGACCTGATGCATGATAAGACTAAGAAAGTGCGTGCGCGTTCGCGTAGCGTTCTAGAACGCGTTCGAACGGTAAACAGAAGGTTCACGTTCGTATAGCGTTCGAGAACGCGTTCGAACAGAACCAGACCTGATGCGTGATAAGACTAAGAAAGTGCGTGCGCGTTCACGTAGCGTTCGAGAACGCGTTCGAACGGTAAACAGAAGGTTCGCGTTCGTGTAGCGTTCGAGAACACGTTTGAACGGAACCAGGCCTGATGCATGCAACGTAAAGAATAAAGACAATAATGTCAAGCTCAGTATGTTCGATTGAACATATCTTGCATTCAACCAAACACACATCAACCGGCGCGGCAAAGTATCGTGGTAAAGGGCTTTAACCCCTCCCTATAGGGGATCTTTCATTGCACTTACTAAGCCCATGCTCTCGATTGAATCATGCATACAAAGAATTAAAAAACAATAATATCAAACTTAGTATGCCCGATTGAACGTATTTTGCATTCAACCGAACACACATCAACCGGCGCGGCAAAACATCGTGGTAAAGGGCTTTAACCCCCCCATAGGGGATCTTTCATTGCACTTACTAAGCCCATGCGCTCGATTGAATCATGCATACAAAGAATTAAAAAACAATAATATCAAACTTAGTATGCCCGATTGAATGTATCTTGCATTCAACCGAACACACATCAACCGGCGCGGTAAAGCATCGTGGTAAAGGGCTTTAACCCCTCCCCATAGGGGATCTTTCATTGCACTTACTAAGCCCATGCGCTCGATTGAATCATGCATAAATAAGCAACATGCAGAATTCAAGTGACGAAAAATAAATAAACCAAAGCAACACAAAACAAAAGACGGTGCCGTTTACTCAAGCGGTACGTGGAGTTGTATCCCGAGTACAGATCATACTACCGTCCATTCGGAATCGGCTATGAAATTTATGTCCGGGTTTCCATCCGATATACCGCGAGAGTTGACACATCTCTCATTTTATTCCAAAGCCACAACATACAACATCTCATAATTCATGCATATTTATCTACTCAAGGGTCACAACATGCATTTCAACATGACAATCATGCAAGCGATACTCAATAAATAATACAAATAAAACGGAAAACGAGTGTGGAAAATACCATCAGGTCTAACTTTTTGCCAACTTTCAGGCTTGCGTTTCACGGACGTCGGAAGGGTACAGCTCCTCGACTTCTCCGATTCACTGGTTTAGCGTCCTAGCTCACTGTTTTGCTGTTTTGCTTGCTGTTCGGTCTCCGTTCTGCTGCTGTTCGGTCCCTGCTTTGCTACTCACCGTTCAGGTCACTTGTTTTGACATTTCAACGGACTGTTCCGAGTTTTTTTTTGTGGGTTTTTAGTGTAGTCTTGTGTGATTATTTTAAGGATTATGAATGCAGTTTTTTATGTTACTGTTTTGAGGATTTTAGGGACTGTTTTAAGAGGATTTGGCTGTTGTTTTGGGGGTGTATTTTCGGTGATGTGTGGGGAGTTTATGGAGGTGGTTTTCAGTGATGGTTAGGGGCTGTTTGGGATGTATTTTGGTCAAGGCAACGAAGGTTCTTTGGTTTGTGATCTTCGGTTATTGAGAGTGAGGGAGAGTTGTGTCAATAAGCTTGGGTGTTTCTTGTGTGAATGAACTAAGAGAGGCTTTTTCTTGTATCAATGAGCTAGGCCCCCGCATGTCTTGGTTAGGGGTTGTTTATATAGAGAATGACTAGGGCTTCACCTTGTCTCACAATGAAGGGATTTGATTTTGTGTTGAGCAAGGAAAGTCAAAGATTGAGGGGGGACAAATTTGGTTTAGATTAGGAATACAATATCTTTAATTTGTTATAATTGATTTTAATTTGGCATGATATCTTTTTAATTTAGTATGTGATTTGTTCAGTTAGGAAGTTAATATATTTGATTTGTCTTAATTAGGTATGATTATATTATGTTTTATGGTAAATGGTTTAAATATTTTATTTAATTCAAATACATTATTAATTTTTACCTTAATATTTAATTTAATATTTAATTTAATTTCCCATGTGTTTTAAATGTGTTTTATTAATTGGGATGTGTTTTATGGGCTTTGGGGGGCTAATTGGGCTGGGGTGCGAGGCTAGCAGCAAAACCAGAAACACTGAAGCCGTTCGAACGCCCATTCGAATGCTACACGAACTTCTGCAATCTGCCTGACGTTCGAACGACGAGTAACGAACACAACACTAACGAAGACAGTGAACTTGCGAAATGAATCTGATGACGTACTTATTCTGAATTTCCCCTTCCGACCTCCGTTTCCCGCAATATCCTTAGCTAAAAAGCTAGAGCCTCCAACTGAGACTCATCATCGGGTTTCACATGCGAAAATGCAATGCCTACAGTCGCCCCCAATTTGATGGGACTTGTGCAGTGTGTGACTTTGAACAATCCTATCAAAGTTATGCAATACATGTTCACTTACCTGGCTCGGCTGTTGCCTCGAGCTGAGTTGGTGCTGTAGCGGACCTCGATCCTGGGACGCATCCCAATAACTGCAACCAACAACGGGGGCACCTCGACCCTGGGCACCTCGACCCAATACCGCTGACAATAGAGACCTCGCCCTCGAACTGATGATATAGTGGGCACCTCGACCCGGAACTACAACCGACAACGGGGGCACATTGACCCTGGGCACCTCGACCCAACACCGCTGACCATAAGGTCCTCGCCCTCGAACTGATGATGTAGTGGGTACCTCGACCCTGGGCACCTCGACCCGGAACTACAACCGAAAACAAGGGCACCTCGACCCAACACCGCTGACCATAGGGACCTCGCCCTCGAACTGATAATGTAGTGGGTACCTCGACCCTGGGCACCTCGACCCGGAGCTACAACCGACAACGGGGGCCTCGCCCTCAAGCCGATATGGGCCTCGCCCCCAAGCCGACATGATATGGGCCTCGCCCCCAAGCTGATATGGGCCTCGCCCTTTGGGACTCATCCCAAAAACTGAAATTACGCTGACGCTGCTTGGCTCATTTCTGCCGTTTTCTCCTTTCTTCGAACATGCGAACACAAAACAAAAACAAACACGAAGAGAATGCAATGTTACGTGTATACATGAATGATTTTCTTATTCCGTTGGGTTAGGTCTTCTGCTAATTCCCGTGGTGACTGCTCAGTCTTCTCTCCCTCAGGAAAAGTATTGCTTCAATCTGTCTACGTTGATCGGCTCGGTGAACTCGTTTCCTTCCAAGTATGATAACCTCACTGCCCCATTTCCCATTACCTTCTGCACTATGTAAGGTCCTTCCCAGTTGGCTGAATTTTCCTCTCGGATCTGTCGTCGACGGCCTCGACTGCTTAAGTACCAAATCACCCTTTCTGATCTGGTGGGGCATACCTTCTTGTTGAATGCTCGGGCTAGTCTCTTCTGATACAATGCATGTGATACAAAGACTTCGTTCTCTTCTCATCCAATAGTGCTAACTGATTAAACCTCTATGCGGCCCATTCCCGTTCCGGTAATTCTGCCTCTACTAATACCCTCATAGACTGTATTTCCACTTCTACTGGCAATACTGCTTCCATTCCATAGACCAAAGAGTAAGGTGTGGCCTCTGTTGCTGTTCTTACTGATGTTCTGTACCCCCACAAAGCATACGGTAATTTCTCGGCCCAATCTCTGCAATTTTCTGTTATCTTGGCTAAAATTGTCTTTATAGTCTTGTTGGCTACCTCAACTGCCCCATTTGCCTGCGGCCTGTACGGTGATGACTTGTGGTGGCCTATCCCATACCTCTGTAACATTGCCTTCGTCTCTCCTTGAAAATGAACTTTGTTGTCTGTCACTACATGATGCGGCATACCATACCGACAAATGATGTTCCGAGCTATAAACTTTGTCATCTGCTTTGTTGTAACATTACAGAATGATTCGGCTTCCACCCACTTCGAGAAGTAATCTACTGCCACTACTATGAAGCGATGCCCATTTGATGCATTCGGTCGAATTTCCCCAATCATATCAATCCCCATGCTGAGAAAGGCCACGACTCTGACAACCCGTGCAACTCTGTGTGCGGTAAGTGATTCAAATTACCATGTGCTTGACAGTCATGACAGTGCTTTACCATCTTCGCGCAGTCTGTTTCCATGGTTGACCAATAAAAACCTTGTCTCACTATCTTTCGGGATAGATTCAACTCGTTCATGTGCGGACCACACACCCTGGCGTGTATTTCTTCCATTACATGCTGGGCTTCTTCTTTTCTCAAACACTTCAACGGAATACCGTTTGCTTGCCTCTTGTACAGTTCCCCTTTCAAAGTCACATACTGGGAAGCTAACTTCTGGATGGCTATTCTGTCTTTTCTGCCTGCCCCTTCCGGGAGTTCACCATATTCCAGATACCTCTGAATGTCATAATACCAAGGTTTACCGTCGTCGACCTCAACTTCTAGAATTCTTTCTATCTCATAAACGGGTTTGCTTGCTGTTGTCAGTATCAACGGTCTCATCACTAACTTTTCTGGATTTTCCCAAGTCGCTGCAAGTGTAGCCAATGTATCTGCCATCTGATTCTCTTCCCTCGGTAAGTGCCGAAACTTACACTCGGGGATAACCTGTGCCAACTTTTTAAGGTGAAAGAGGTAAGGCTTCAACCGTTCTTCTTTCAATTCCCATTCTCCTCGCATCTCCTGGACTACCAACATAGAATCTCCGTAGACTTCCACACTCCCGGCCTTTAAGGTAATCAATGCTGTCAAACCAAAAGCACATGCTTCATACTCGGCAATGTTATTAGTCACTCTGAATGTCAACCTCTTGGCCAAAGGCAAAGTCTCTCCTTCGGGGGTTACTATCATGATCCCAATTCCGGCTCCCTTATAATTCACTGCTCCGTCAAAATATATCTTCCATCTCTGAACTGTTATCGCTTGGATCTCTTCATCTGGAAATTCAAACTTATATTGATTCCCCTCAACAGGTTGCAATGCCATAAACTCTGCTACTGCTCGCCCTTTGATCACTTTGGAGGTGAGATACTCAATGTCAAACTCTGTCAGCAATACCAACCATCTGCCCAATTTCCCCACTAGTGAAGGCACCGAATGAAGATATTTCAGAGGATTTTCTTTGCCACTACTTGGATCTTGTATGACGGGAAATAATGTCGCAACTTTCTGGAAGCCCATACCACGGCAAGACAGATCTTCTCTACTTCTTGATACCGAGCCTCATACGGGAGCATCTTCTTACTCAGATAGTAAACTGCATGTTCTACCCCTGTCTCATCTGCCTGTACCATCATTGCTCCTAGTGCTTCCGATTCTATAGCCAAATACAATATCAAAGGTCTGCCCGGTCTCGGAGGTTTCAATACAAGAGGCTTCACCAAGTACTCTCTGATTTTGTCGAAGGCTGTCTGACATTGTTCATTCCATCTCACTGGCTGATCTTTTCTCAACAGTTTGAAGATAGGCTCACATACTGATGTTAACTTGGCGATGAACCGACTGATGTACTGAATTTTTCCCAAGAATGCTCTGACTTCTTTTTCTGTCTTCGGTGCAGGCATTTCTGTGATTGCCTTGATCTTTTCGGAGTCTACCTCTATTCCGCCCATTCCCACTGTATGACCAAGCAATTTCCCTGATGTCACTCCAAACACACACTTCTTGGGATTAAGTCGCAAGTTGTATCTGTCAACTCTCTGAAGGAACCTCTCCAATGCTTCAATATGCCGAACTCTTGTCTCTGATTTCACCATCATGTCATCCACATACACCTCTATCTCTTTGTGCATCAAGTCGTGGAAAAGTGTAGTGGCCATCCACTGATAAGTAGCCCCTGCATTCTTAAGCCCAAACGGCATAACCTTGTAGCAATAAGTACCCCACTCAGTAACAAATGCAGTCTTATGTTTGTCTTATTCAGCCATGAGAACCTGATTGTAACCTGAAAATCCATCTGCAAATGAATACATAGTAGATAAAGCCGCACTATCAACCAGAACATCTATATGCGGCAGAGGAAAATCATCTTTCGGACAAGCTTTGTTGAGATCTCTGTAGTCTACACACATTCTGACCTTCCCATCTTTCTTTGGTACCGGCACTATATTAGCTAACCACTCTGGATATTTTACTACTTCTAGGAACCCCACATCTATCTGTTTCTTAACTTCCTCTCTGATTTTCTCAGCCCATTCTGGTCTCATCCGTCGGAGTTTCTGTTTTACTGGCCTCATATTCGGATAAGTTGGTATTGTGTGTTGGGCAATGTTTTTGTCTACCCCAGACATATCCTCATAGGACCAAGCAAACACTTTGGCATATCTGACCAACACTTCTTATAGTTTCTCCCTTTCTTCGGAGGTTACTTCACTTGCAATCAAAATTTCCTTGGGGTTCTCAAGTGTATTGTGGGAACACAGGAACTGGGCGACGCATGATGTCCCGGGCTCGCGGCCCGGTCGGGAGTACGGAGTAGCCCGTGGGGGACTAAACCGGAGAATAATGGAGTCGCCACCCGGTGTGAACCGGGAAAATGAGATTTAAGGCCGCACTCACCCCTCTCAAGGGAAAACCTCAAACCGTTGGGTTCAAAATGGTCCCTTACTTATGCCACTTGTAATGAAAGGATTTATATAATAATTTAATCAGGCTTAAGTAACACTTATTTCTAAGAATATCATGCTTCTACATTCACATACATACATCAACAAGTTCGTCTAAATTTATATGTAACACATATTCGAATTTGCATACAGCCTATTTGCATGTAATCTATATCTCAATTTACATACATAAGGATTATCATACGGCAAGCATACAAGTTAATGAACGCATTGGTGGATACAAAAGCGCAAACAAATAGCATTCTTACTAGCATGCATATTAAGAAAAGACATTTAAGCGCATAACAGAAATAGACAACTAGAGAGGTAATACAAATGCATAACGTAAAAAAGGGGGTAACTATATGCTAAGATGGACATGTCGTAATGTGATGCAAGAGGATCTGTTTATCGTGTGCGTTCGTGCAACGTTCGTATACGCATTCGAACGGTAAACAGAAGGTTCTCGTTCGAGTAGCATTCGTAAACACGTTCGAACGGAAATGAAACAGAATGCTCACGTTCGTATGGCGTTTGTGAACGCGTTCGAACGGAAATGAAACAGAATACTCACATTCGTACGGCGTTTGTAAACGCGTTCGAACAGAAATGAAACAGAATGCTCACGTTTGTATGGCGTTCGTGAACGCGTTCGAACAGAAATAAGACCTGATGCGTGATAAGGCAAAATACATGCGCGTTCGAGTTGCGTTCGTAAACGCGTTCGAACGGGAACAGACCTGATGCATGAAATGGGACGCAATGCATAAATGACAAATAGTACAATGCGAGGCGCGACGAAGCATCGTGGTAAAGGATTTTAACCTCTTCAATTAGAGGACCTCTCATCGCACTTACTAAGCCCATGTGCTCGATCGCATCATGCATACAAACATAAAGACAATCATATCAAACTAAGTATGCCCGATTGGGCATATCTTACATCCAACCGAACACACATCAACCGGCGCGGCAAAGCATCGTGGTAAAGGACTTTAACCCCTCCCCATAGGGGATCTTTCATTCCACTTACTAAGCCCATGCGCTCGATCGCATCATGCATATAAACATAAAGACAATCATATCAAACTAAGTATGCCCGATTGAACACATCTTACATCCAACCGAACACACATCAACCGGTGCGGCAAAGTATCGTGGTAAATGGCTTTAACCCTTCCCCATAGGGGATCTTTCACTCCACTTACTAAGCCCATGCGCTCGATTGAGTCATGCATAAAAACATAAAAACAATCATATCAAACTAAGTATGCCCGATTGAACACATCTTACATCCAACCGAACACACATCAACCGGCGCGACAAAGTATCGTGGTAAAGGGCTTTAACCCCTCCCCATAGGGGATCTTTCATTCCACTTACTAAGCCCATGCGCTCGATTGAGTCATGCATAAAAACATAAAGACAATCATATCAAACTAAGTATGCCCGATTGAACACATCTTACATCCAACCAAACACACATCAACCGGCGCGGCAAAGTACTGTGGTAAAGGGCTTTAACCCCTCCCCCTAGGGGATCTTTCATTCCACTTACTAAGCCCATGCGCTCGATTGAGTCATGCATAAATAAGCAACATGCAGAATTCAAGTGACGAAAAATAGATAAATCAATCCAACATAAAACAAAAGAAGGTGTCGTTTACTCAAGTGGTACGTGGAGTTGTATCCCAAGTACAGACCGCACTACCGTCCATTCGGATTCGGCTACGGAATTTACATCTGGGTTTCCATCCTATATACCACAAGAGACGACACTCTTCCATTCATCCAATACCCACCACACACATCATATACAAACAATACTCAACAAAGAATTAAGATACAGTCAAAATAAACAACAAGAATCAAATGAAGATGAGTGTGGGAAGTACCCTCAGGTCTAACCTTTTAAGCCGTCTCTCGGACTCGCGTTTCACGCAGATCGGAAGGGGTAAAGCTCCGCAACTTTTCTGGTTCACTGGTTTGCCTTTTCCTTCGCTGTTCGGCCACTCAAGCTACTGTTTCGACTCCGTTTTGCTGCTGTTTCCTTGTGGTTTCACTGCCACTTCCTCTGTATTTCTGCTTACTGTTTAGTGGACTGTTTTTGGTGTTTTATGCTACTATTTTTGACGTAATTTTACCGTTGTTTTAAGGTGATTTTGGGCTGCTGTGTTTGGTGTGATTTGCGGTGATGTGTGGAGGTTTATGAGGCTGGTTTTCGGTGGTGATTAGGGGTGTGAATGGCTACTGTATTTTCGGTGGTGTGGGGGGAGGATGAAGGGAATGATATACTATCTTTCTTGCGATTGACGTGTGATGTCTTAAGGTTTATTGCTGTGACTTGCGTGTGAGTAGTGTATGAGCTAGAGAGATTTCGAGAGGAGGGGTGGCTAGGTTAGAGGTTGTTTATATAGAGAAGGGCTAGGGTTTCACCTTGTCTCACAAGGAAGGGATTTTGGCATTCAAGAGAGATATGATTTGGTGTTGAGCAAGGAAAGTCAAAGATTGAGGGGGGACAAATCTTGGCTAGAATAGGAAGTCAATATCTTTAATTTGTTATGATTGATTTTAATTAGGCATGACATCTTTTTAATTTAGTATATGATTTGTTTAGTTAGGAAGTTAATATATTTGATTTATCTTTATTAGGTATGATTATATTTTATGTTTTATTAATTGGTAAATGGTTTAAATATTTTATTTAATATTTAATGTTTAATTTAATTAAATTGGGATGTGTTTTATGGGCTTTGGGGGGCTAATTGGGCTGGGGTGCGAGGCTAGCAGCAAAACCAGAAATACCGACTCCGTTCGAACGCCCATTCGAACGTGGCACGAACGTCCGCAATCTGCCTGACGTTCGAACGAAGTAACGAACGCAGCACTAACGAAGACAATGAACTTGTGAAATGAACTAGATGACGTACTTATTCTGAATTTCCCCTTCCGACCTCCGTTTCCCGCAATATCCTTAGCTAAAAAGGTAGTGCCTCCAACTGAGACTCATCATCGGGTTTCACATGCAAAAATGCAATGCCTACATGTACCCAAGTTAAATGCAGTAGTTCTGGCTGAACTAATGTCAAATATGCTTGATTCGTGCAGTGTAAATGGAAATGACTCAGACAAGTAAGGAAAAGAGATGTCTTTATTATTGGATAATGCAGAAGTACATTCAAACAAATCAGGAAGGTAAATGTCTTCATCATCTATAGACACTTCTTCCTCTGCAACCAGGTTTTCCTCAGGCTTTTTGTCCTCTCCCAGAGTCAGGCCCTCCAACTTCATCAGTTCTTCCTCCCAATTTTCTTCTTCTTTCTTCACAATTTCTTCAACTATCGGCTTCTTACCCAACATATCCTGGAAGATCTCAAACCCAGGTACCACAATTCCATTAACTTCCACAGGTTCAGGTTCCCCTTGATATCCTGAAGCTTTCACAAAACATTCCATCAGTTTAGGCCCTTTTTCTTGACCTTTGGCTTTTCTTCATCGGACTTGTACCCCAAACCCTTCCGAGTAGTCTGTCCTCTGAAATCTGGTAATTTTGAACCTTTACCCGGCTCAAACTTCATTTTCTCCATAATCCTAGCCACCCTAGGATCCACCCACTCCTCAAAAGTAGCTGACACATGAAACCTCGTGAAAGGTTGTATCTCCAAGGCAGCCACGGCATTATCTAACTCAGCACGGATGGTAACAACTTCTCCCTCATACGGGAACTTGATCATCTGATGTAAAGTGGAAGGCACGCCCCCAAGTTTGTGAAACCAAGGCCTTCCCAACAATAAGGAGAAAGTAGCCGGGATGTCCAGTACTGTGAACTCAACCTCGTCTTCAATCGGTCCTACCTTGACCATAGCCACAAAGGTACCCTCAACTCCCCTTTTACTGTCATCATAAGCCTTAATAGTCATACTGGAGGGGTCCAAGTCTGTTGCTTTCATACCCAATCTTGCCAAAATTTTCAGCGGGCACACATTGATGGACGAACCGTCATCCACCATTACACATGAAGTTCTCTTGCTCCTCACCTCGGCCCTGATAAATAGAGGCCTGTTATGATTCATCCCCTCTGCTGGGAGTTCATCCTCAGAAAAAGATATATGCAAAGCTTCATTCTGAACCGACCCAACAAACATTGCGGGGTTGGCATCTTCTGGTACCACAATCTTTCTCAAAGCCTCAATCATGGCTTGCCTATGCTCCCGAGATGCACATAACAGTTCCCAGATACTCATTTGTGCTCTAGTCTTCCTCAATTGCCTCAGCACTATATCCCCCTCAGTATTTTCTGCAGTCTCAACCACTTCTCTACCATCTGTCAAAACTTCCTTACCCTTTTCTGCCATATCATTGTAAAAACGACCGCTACGTGTCATTCCCCTTGCTTCTTCCTCATCACTGCTAGAGAAATCAAGCCAAAATCTTTTCCCCTGCTCAGTCTCATCTTCACTAGTACTATCCTAGATTCCCAGGCAAAAGGCTTGAGGGTGAAAGGATTTTAGGACAAGGTCTTCTGGGAGGCCAGAATTGATCATATAGGCTGGTGGTGGTACGGCACGATAGTTGGGTAAGGGGTTTCTGTGTGTGTCAGGCTGTTCTGTTTCTGGGTCAGGTATTTTCTTGGAGTCTATTAGGTCTTGGATTTCATGGCGGAGTCGGGCGCAATTGTCGGTGTCATGGCCTTTTTTTAGTGAAAGTGACAGTAAAGGCTTAGGTTATAATGTGATGGTAGGGGATTGGGTAATGGTTTGGCTTCCAAGGGTTTTAAGAGCCATTGCCTCTTCAGTTTCTCTAGCACTTTTGACAGAGGTCTTCCCAAGTTGGAAAATCTCCGGTTCCGGATAGCGACAATCTCAGCAGAAACGGGCTTTGTTCCCGATGTTCCCCCAATGGGCCTCATGTTCAAACCATAGAATTTTCTATTCTCGGCCTCTTCTTCCTCAATATCCATGACAGTTTCCCTCAACTGTCGAAAGTCTGCAATCATGGAGGCCATCCTCCTCAACTTGCTGTAAATGGAGGGCTTGGTGCCCTTGATGATCATTTTAATCTGATCCTTCTCCGAAGGCCTAGTCTGCATCCTCAACAACTGACCTATCCACCGGTCCACATATTCCTTAAAACTCTCCTCCGATTTTCGCTTGACATTCTCCAGATCACGGAGTGACAGGTCGATCTCTAGGTCAGTGACATACTGCTTCAGGAAGGCATCAGCCAACTCCCTCCAATCTTCCTTCACTTTCTTCTCCAAACTGTGGTACCACACCACGGGAGCTCCCTCGAGCGACATTCCAAACATTTTCTGCACTTGGCGCTGAGATAGGCCAACTGAACTCATGACTGATACAAACTGTCGGAGATGCACCATTGGATCCCCATTCCCGTTAAACTTAGTCATATCAGGCATCTTGAACTGTGCCGGAAACTGTTCCTCGAAAGTCAGTGTGTCATAATCCAGCAAATCCTCATTCTTACCCCTCATCTTGCGGGTGACTGACTCAACCTGATCCCTAAGTTTCTGTAACTCTGTCTGAGACCCAGATACTCTGTCTGCTGCATACTCTGCCATATCATCATCAAAAGTGAGGATATCATCCCCCAATCTGTTCGGAGGTTCCTCTTGCCTCACATCCCCAAAACTAACCCCGGCACGATACCCAGCTATACCAGCCACATCAGTAGTCAAAGCTTGCAACTGTTCAGTGACCTTGGCGAGACCATTCTCTAACTGATCCATACGAGATATCTCATTACCAGATTCACTCATGACTGTTACTGTTCTTTTAATGAGCCTTGTTCATTCTCTAACCCAAACGGTATCTATGATGTCTTTTTGAGACATAGAATGTGTTAACATGACATATGTATGTATGAGGTGCATGAGATGCATGTAACATATATAACATATTGAATCAACTAAAATCTTCAAACAAATCGGCCCATTATCATTTTAGAAGCTTTTGGGCTAACTGTCATATGAGTGAACCCGTCCCAGTTTAAATGGCCCAACGAGTTCACATCTCATGGCAAGGAGCCCAACTAAATCCAAATGGTAATGTTCTGAACATAAGCACAAAGTGGCCCATCAACACTTAGAAGCCTTTGGCCCAATTGTCATAAAATACGTTCTTGTCCCAATTTAAATGGCCCAACAAGCCCATATCTCATGACAAATGGTCCAAATGGATCCAAACGACGATGTTCCCAAACACAAGCATAGAAGAAAGATAATGCAAACATAACGTAATAATTTCTACATAATGACCCATCAATATTTCGGAAGCTTTGGGCCTAATAGTCATAAGGTACGAACCCGCCCCAGTTTAAATGGCCCAGCAAGTCCGCATTTTTGACAATAGTCCAACTGCATCCAAATGAGGATGGTCCACAAGCACATACTCAAGGAAATAATTGCTACTTTAGCCATACAAACCCGGTCTATGGGTGGGTTCGCAAGAGTATAGACAAAGGCTCTCACCGGCGAAGGATGGCCCACAACTAGGTCTCCCCACTCAAGGGTTCGAGCGACCAAGTGAGCGCACCATTTTTTATACACTAAGGTATGTGCCAATGAGCTATGGTGTGTGACGGACTGTCAAATGGATTTCCCGTTGTAGATTCCCCAGAGGGAAGGTGGAGCGAGGCTCACTTAAATACCCAAGCCTCTTAGGCTCTTATCGCTTGGTGTCAGGAATAAACAACGAGTCCTCCAAATTAGTCCATCACAAAAGGCTACAAGTAGATGGCTATCTAGGTGCCTTCACAGCTTTTCCTTCTAGAAATGTAATGAATGAAGGAAGACACCAAACCATTACCTGGCCTCAAAATGCATTTGATTAAACCCCCACTTTATCCACTATAGACACGGTCAATTAAAACATAAATCCAAACATCACAAGACAATATTTTGGGGCCGATTCTCTATCCCCAGTGGAGTCGCCAGACTGTGAGACACAGGAACTAGACGACGTATGCTGTCCCGGGCTCGTGGCCTGGTCGGGAGTACGGAGTAGCCACGGGGGACTAAACCGGAGAATAATGGAGTCGCCACCCGGTGTGAACCGGGAAAATGAGATTTAAGGCCACACTCACCCCTTGCAAGGGAAGACCTCAAACTGTTGGGTTCGGAATGGTCCCTTACTTATGCCACTTGTAATAAAAGGATTTATGTAATAATTTAATCAGGCTTAAGTAACACTTATTTCCAAGAGTATCATGCTTCTAAATTCACATGTACAAAATAAAACTTACACCTAAATTTACATGTATTTCACATCTAAGATTGCATGCTTGAAAGTACATCAAAGTAACGACGAACATACAACTTCATTGGCATATTATATTCAAGAAAACACAAGCACCCATACTAACCACACAAGCACACATGTGAGCACCTTCCCAAGTGGTACGTGGAATTGTATCCCAAGTACAGACCGTACTACCGTCCATTCGGAATCGGCTACGGAATTTATGTATGGGTTTCCATCCGATATACCACAAGAAATAATACTCAAATGTTATCATGACATAGGTATATGAATTGTAATATGTTAAACACATTGTACTCATACATGTGGGGAATACAGATGAATGACACCAACATAATCTTGCGTAATACAGAGGGGCAATCAGGTTCATCATACGTAGGGATAGCTACTAGGAACAATTATGTATGAAATCTGATGAAAATGACTCATTTCAGTGGGTGCACGTTCGCGTAGCGTTCGAGAACGCGTTCGAACTGTAAATAGAAGGTTCGCGTTCGTATAGCGTTCGAGAACGCGTTCGAACGGAACCAGACCTGATGCATGATAAGACTAAGAAAGTGTGTGCGCGTTCGCGTTGCGTTCTAGAACGCGTTCGAACGGTAAACAGAAGGTTCACGTTCGTATAGTGTTCGAGAACGCGTTCGAATGGAACCAGACCTGATGCGTGATAAGACTAAGAAAGTGTGTGCACGTTCGTGTAGCGTTCGAGAACGCGTTCGAACGGAAAACAGAAGGTTCGCGTTCGTGTAGCGTTCGAGAACGCGTTCGAACAGAACCAGGCCTGATGCATGCAACGCAAAGAATAAATACAATAATGTCAAGCTCAGTATGTCCGATTGAACATATCTTGCATTCAACCGAACACACATCAACCGGCGCGACAAAGTATCGTGGTAAAGGGCTTTAACCCCTCCCCATAGGGGATCTTTCATTGCACTTACTAAGCCTATGCTCTCGATTGAATCATGCATACAAAGAATTAAAAAACAATAATATCAAACTTAGTATGCCCGATTGAACGTATCTTGCATTCAACCGAACACACATCAACCGGCGCGGCAAAGCATCGTGGTAAAGGGCTTTAACCCCTCCCCATAGGGGATCTTTCATTGCACTTACTAAGCCCATGTGCTCGATTGAATCATGCATACAAAGAATTAAAAAACAATAATATCAAACTTACTATGCCCGATTGAATGTATCTTGCATTCAACCGAACACACATCAACCGGCGCGGCAAAACATCGTGGTAAAGGGCTTTAACCCCTCCCCATAGGGGATCTTTCATTGCACTTACTAAGCCCATGCATTCGATTGAATCATGCATAAATAAGCAACATGCAGAATTCAAGTGACGAAAAATAAATAAACCAAAGCAACACAAAACAAAAGAGGGTGCCGTTTACTCAAGCGGTACGTGGAGTTGTATCCCGAGTTTAGATCATACTACCGTCCATTCGGAATCGCTATGAAATTTATGTCCGGGTTTCCATCCGATATACCGCGAGAGTTGACACATCTCTCATTTTATTCCACAAACCACAACATACAACATCTCATAATTCATGCATATTTATCTACTCAATGGTCACAACATGCATTTCAACATGACAATCATGCAGCGATACTCAATAAATAATACAAATAAAACGAAAAACGAGTGTGGAAAATACCCTCAGGTCTAACCTTTTTGCCAACTTTCAGGCTTGCGTTTCACGGACGTCGGAAGGGTACAGCTCCTCAACTTCTCTGGTTCACTGGTTTAGCATCCTAGCTCACTGTTTTGCTATTTTGCTTGCTGTTCGGTCTCCGTTCTGCTGCTGTTCGGTCCCTGCTTCGCTACTCACTGTTCAGGTCACTTGTTTTGACGTTTCAACGGAATGTTCCGAGTTTTTTTTGTGGGTTTTTAGTGTAGTCTTGTGTGATTATTTTAAGGATTATGAATGCAGTTTTTTATGTTACTGTTTTGAGGATTTTAAAGACTGTTTTAAGAGGATTTGGCTGCTGTTTTGGGGGTGTATTTTTGGTGATGTGTGGGGAGTTTATGGAGGTGGTTTTCAGTGATGGTTAGGGGCTATTCGGGATGTATTTTGGTCAAGGCAACGATGGTTCTTTGGTTTGTGATCTTCGGTTATTGAGAGTGAGGGAGAGTTGTGTCAATAAGCTTGGGTGTTTCTTGTGTGAATGAACTAGGAGAGGTTTTTTCTTGTATCAATGAGCTAGGCCCCCGCATGTCTTGGTTATGGGTTGTTTATATAGAGAATGGCTAGGGCTTCACCTTGTCTCACAAGGAAGGGATTTGATTTTGTGTTGAGCAAGGAAAGTCAAAGATTGAGGGGGGACAAATTTGGTTTAGATTAGGAATACAATATCTTTAATTTGTTATAATTGATTTTAATTAGGCATGATATCTTTTTAATTTAGTATGTGATTTGTTTAGTTAGGAAGTTAATATATTTGATTTGTCTTAATTATGTATGATTATATTATGTTTTTTTAATTGGTAAATGGTTTAAATATTTTATTTAATTCAAATACATTATTAATATTTACCTTAATATTTAATTTAATTTCCCATGTGTTTTAAATGTGTTTTATTAATTGGGATGTGTTTTATGGGTTTGGGGGGCTAATTGGGCTGGGGTGCGAGGCTAGCAGCAAAATCAGAAACACCGAAGCCGTTCGAACGCCCATTCGAACGCTACACGAACGTCCGCAATCTGCCTGACGTTCGAACGAAGTAACGAACGCAGTACTAACGAAGACAGTGAACTTGCGAAATGAATCTGATGACGTACTTATTCTGAATTTCCCCTTCCAACCTCTGTTTCCCGCAATATCCTTAGCTAAAAAGGTAGTGCCTCCAACTGAGACTCATCATCGGGTTTCACATCGGGTTTCACATGCGAAAATGCAATGCCTACAACCATTTGATTAAAAAGAATAAAACTATGCACTGCAGAGAGTCCATATTCAAAATAAAGCTTGTTTTTTTCCTTGTTTTTTTTTCTTTTGTGTGGCTAAGTTGGGTTGTAAATTGGTGGAACTCTACATCCTGAGCAACTCCAAA
>SKCR01007550.1:0-55766 GCA_019454045.1 Zanthoxylum bungeanum | reverse complement strand
ATATACAATTCTGCGAGTACATAAACAAGTAATTAAAGAGGTGAATTAAAAACTTTCACCTATGACCCTAAACTTATAGGAGATTGACATTGTCTTCCTTTTCATTACAATACTAATTTGGGCTGCAAATTAAAATAGTCAATATCTTCAACTTCTAAAATTAAAAAAAAAAAATCAATCTTATAGTCTTAAGTACTAGGGATTATTAATCATTAAGGTGATTTAATCAAATCATCTTAATTGTCCAAATTTCAATCTCAAATGTGTTCTTTTTGCAATGAGTCATCATGCAAGAATCCAAGCATATGGCCTACATGATCTTGAGCTTCAATCTCAACATTCTGGGGGCATCAATGGCATATTGTTTTGATATGGCACAATAACTTGTGACTCAAGTAAGGTGTCCAAATTTTTCCAATCAATAGTATTATTGCATTGGCCACCTCCATTAATGTTATTTCTTCTTTCTTCCTGACAATCTTCATGATTATTGCTGATAATATTATAATTATTGTTGTGTTGCAGGGCTTGATGATGATCGTTTGTTGCCAAACTTGTTGAAATGGTGGGGCTATCTAGCTGTGGAAGTTCAATGAGTTGGTTATCAAAAAAGCTATTGTTGCCAGCAGGAACATAATCTAGCTGCTGCTGCTGCTGCTGATGATAATCTGATGAACCAATTACGGGCTGCTGAAAATTTGTGCTTTGATGATGAAATGGATGAATTATATGAGTTGCCGTGGGGATATCATAATGTGATTGATCAGATATTGATGATCTAAAAACATGGCTGTCATCTGTGAGATAGTAAGCATGATTCCATGGATCAAACCCTTGCCTGTGATTAGGGCTTGGCTTCTTGAACGCCCGGCACACCACCCATCCTTCTTCCTGCAATCAAAGGCACATGCATGATTTTATTTTACGGTTCTCTAATTTTTTTCATCAATATTATTGGATTAAATATGAGAAATTAAGGCATCAGTATCTGGCTGACGATATGTTTATCAAACATTTATCAATAATGCTATATAAATATATATATATATATATAGAGTATCAAACTGTCTGAGAAAAACTTTCGTAGATTGAAGATATGTATAAAGCCAGTAAAATCATGACTTGTATACACATTAAAATATCTTTTAATGATCTTATATCAATAAATAAAACCTATGAGGAAAAAATTTTATACACCGCATGCATTAGCAAAGTTGATTAATCACTTTTAAATGGCTTTAACGTGTCCTTCTAAAAGACAAAGTCAGTCAAGCTTGAGCATGCTTGATTTATATATCTTTCAAATTAAAAAAATGTCCTTTTGAAAATGTAGCTAGCTAGTCAAAAAAAATAAAATTACTGATAACTTACCTGGGTGGGTCCATTTTCAGATGTTTGAAGACGATATTCATGCATAATCCAATCTGTTTTCCTTCCATTTGGTGCCCTTCCCTTATAAAAAACTAGGGTTTTTCTCATTCCTATAAGTTTGTTCTTTGAAAGCACCGCCTTGTCCCGTCCTGTCGCCTTCCAAAATCCGGCAGTGGTGGCTCTGTTTGTTCTTGTTCCAGTCGGGTACTTTCTGTCTTTGTGACTGAAAAAATACCACTCATTTTGTTCATCATAACCTAAGTTGCATCTTGCTGCAATATTAATCAAGCAAAAATATTTATGTTAAAGGAATTTAAATAATGATAGAAGTAAATAACTTTTAATCTAACACGAGACTTTAACTCTCTAATACAGTGTTTAGTCACCATGTCAAGTGGGTACTTGACAAAGTGGCTTGCTAATCATGACCATATAGCGGCTGTGTGATACATATTGTTCCTCCACAATGAAGAAAAAAATTTGATTATTAGAGAGGAATACGCAAGTGCCCTTCTTATCCTATATCAAAAAGGTGTTTGCCATGTTTAATTTCTTATGAGTATTTTTTTATTTAAAAAAAAAATAGAGATACATTATATTGAGAAAAATATCATATAGAGATGAGTGAATGAACATAAATTATAAGTATTGAACAACTTTCTACTCTTAAATTAATTTTTGGATGGAGTTAGACTCATGAATTTTAACATGATATCAAAGTCAAACTCAAACTCATGCACGATTGGATTTACACTTCTTACCCAAGATTAGACAAAAGATCAGTCTGCATATAAAGGAGAGGAGAGTATTGGTTGAGATGAATGAATGAACATAAAATATAGATATTGGTTGAGATGAATGAATGAACATAAAATATAAATATTGGATAATTCTCTACTCTTAAGTTAACTTTTTGATTGGAGTTTATGCCCATGAATTTCAACAATTTATAAGCAAATGATATTCAACTTTTATCATTAGATATTTATTGAGCATGTTACCTTGTATATCCCATGGCTCGATTTTGTAGAGATCAACTTCGACAATAACATCTAGATCAATTTTCAGTGAGTTGATCTTTCTCTTGAGGTAGTAACCCACAAGTTCTTCTTCAGTTGGATGAAATCTAAAGCCTGGGGGGACACATGATTCCAATTGATCCATTGATGATCTCTCTGATCCTGAGAGACAAATTAATCAAGCAATAGCAATAATATGAGACACAGGGAGAGAACAAACATTCCAGAGAATTCTTCACGGTTTTATCCATGCATAAATATATGTATATATATATGTTGCTTGCTTCTATGGGGAGTTATATCTTTTGGGTTGTATCAAACAAACACAGCCTTAAAGTTTAATTGTCTTATCTAGGGTTAGCCTAAATTCGAAGGCAGCTTTAAAATCTCTATAACTGGTGACTCTTTAATGAAATGAAGTTGCATATACAGCTCATCAACTATGGATACTGTCAAGTTGATTACATATATTAAAGGAATTTGGATCTTAGGTATAATTTCCTACCCCACGTTCATGAATATAGTAATGAACAACTTGCAAATAAATTCTTATTAATAATTATATCATGTGTTTTAGCTACATATATTTTGATGAAAAAGAAATGGCAGACCAATATTTGTGGAGACCCACCAAAGAAGTACAAGCTTAACCCTAAAAAAGCACTTTTGGCATTTTGGGACTCAGTTGCATAAAATTAGGTAAAGTTTTGATAGAACACAAAAAGTTATTGGCCGAAAAGCTTGACTTTGCTGGCACAAGCATGTTATATGTTTCTTTGAGTGCAGTTCACTCTTTGTGCTAGCCAGCCCTCCTGGTGGTGACAAAAAAGTTAAATTTCACACCCACCACCACTGACCAGCCCATGTTAATTGCACTTCCATCCTAGATCAATGAACATACAACATTAAATGAAAATGACTTAATTTATATGCAAATCTATCAAATATTTATGCTGGCTAGCTAGCTAGCTAGCTTCATCTTTCTCTAAGAAAATCAATGAGATTTTTAAATAAATATAAGCATGTCATGGAATTTTAATTTAATTTAACTTTCCCTTCTTGGTTACATCATATTGTAAACGAAATGAAGTCATAGAAACCCTAATTATTGCATGCATGCCTCTTCTAAAGTTGGAGATAAAAAAAAAAACGCTTTGATATGTATAATTGAATTAAACCAAACAAAAATATTTTCTCACAATATATGGAGTTACCTACATGAATCTTTTAATGTGTATATATATACTCACAGAATAAACGTTACGACGATAGATGGATTCGTGTTCTTGAACTTGCCCTAAAGAAGAAAGTGATAGAGAGGTAAAAAGACAAATGAGAGAGAAGAGTTATGTTATGTTTTGTCTGTTGTTATGTTGTGTTGTGGATGAAGAGAAAGAAGGGGATATATTAAACATATATATACAAGTAAAATGTAATGCATAAGGGGTTATTGATTGCGCGTGGGGTGGCAGATAGAGAATTGAAAGGTGTTTGTTTGTTTGGACGGCGTGACAACAAATTTTCAAGCCACCACCGCTATTTTGTGTCCTAAGAATAAGATTTTGTTCACTCTTTTTTTTTTTTTTTTTTTTAAAAATAACATTAAAATGCTGAAAATAAAAAACCAAACCTATTCTATCACTAATTATGGATTTGATTACTTAGTTATGGAAGCAATGATGTGGATTATAAATATATTAGTTATAGATTCCATCATTAATAAGGTTGACAATCTAAAATTAAATGTTCTAGATTGAATTTGTGATCATGGTTTAGTTTATAGCTAGGAGGCTGGAGGTTTCAAATTTGATTTACTCATGCGAACAGAATTTATCTAAATATTATTTAATGTAGACTGTAGACTATATACAACTTATTTAGGCTCAGAAATTCAAATCGCACTATACACCTGGCTTGCAGTATAACTTCAATAAAGATTTAAAGAAATAATATTTGAGAAGATTACAATATAGATAATATTATGTTATAAAGGGATTTGAATTTAGTGTTGAGGGAAACCTTTTATAATTTGTGATTAATAATTATTGAATAATAATATTAATATAATTGAATAATAATAATAATTTATTGTTACTAAAATACACATGGAAGATTATTATGAAAAACTTAATACAGCTCAATATTATACCCAAATTTTGTTTTTGTTTTATTTTTCAAATTTAATGCTAAAGATTTGTATGTCTAACAAGAGAGAGCCACTCACACAAATTCAAATAGATATACAAAGTCACATTCTTACAAAACAATTCAGCCAACCAGAAACAAGAACCATATACATCACAATCCAGACATTCTCTCTTCCCACAATCCAGCATCCACTGTCTGTTTGGTGCGCCGCCCTTTTCCATCTGGCACCATTCGTTTGTCGACACGTGGAAGCTCCTCTCCATGTCAGATCTGTCCACATCAAAAAGCTAATCATTTGTGCTGTTCTGTAATAGTGAGTTAGCGTTATTCCAGAACACGAGTCTCACGAAAGTCACTGTCCTTTTCGCCTGACATGCCACCCCCTTACATTCATGCGTCACCCAGCTTTTAACTTCCATTCTTTATTACCACCGCCGGCCATGGCTTTGCTCGTGGCCCAAGCTCATTTTAACATTTTTAGACGTCTTACCATTAGCTATTTAGAAAGTAAGTGCAGAATCTGTTTATTTGGATTTGAATTTGATGCTCAATTGAATTTTTTATAAAAAATTATGATAGGTAGTTATTACATGTAATGTAATTGAATCTTAATCGTGAATTGCTATTAAAGAATGTGTGACAAAAGATTATGAAAAATCATAAAAAAAAAAAGCACATACTCTCATATACTATATTTTGTTTTTGAGTTCATAGTTTTTTTTTTTTTTTTGGATATATATATTAGCTCGGTTTGGATATTTATAACGTGTTAAAAGAAAAAAAAAACCTTAATGCACTACCAGACAAATAAATAGTTTTCAATGCGATTTTTTTTTTTTGTCTTTTAACAGGTATCCTAATTTTATAAAATGAGGGAAGATGCCATCAGTTGGATGATTATAAAAATATTCAAGTAAGTGCGTCTGCATTTTATAAATTATGAACGTGAATTAAAAGACGGTAAAAAAAATCGAATTAAAAATTATGTTTTTTATTTTTTATTTTTTTAATCTTTTAGAATATTAAAACCTATATTTTATATTTTATATTTTATATTTTATATTTAATGGATGGACGCATTTTATAAAATGAGAATGCTTGCTTCACTAAATGTCTACATACATATAGACACTGATCGCGATTTTCTAAATCTTGCTGATAAGCGGTGAATATGTTAATATTTATCGCCCTCTAATTGGATTTTTGTGAGTTAGCTCGGGATTTATGAGCGTTTTGATGTGTTTCGTGTTTATTTTGTAGGTTCAGAGCATAAGATGGCTGAAACAGGCTTAACGAGCGAAGAAACGGCAACATGGAGCGAAATTGTGCCTATGCTTAAGACTTAGTGAGCACGTTCTGACGTTGGTGAGCGCATCGGGACGCGCTGCAATAGGAAAGTCAGACAGAACACAACTTTTAAGTCCGTGTCGCGACACAATATTGTGAGAGTCGGGACGCCACAAAACAGGTATGTGCATCGCGACGCTGGGCTACTCGCATCATAACGCGCACACAATTTCCATGTTTTAAGGAGTCATACATATGAAAGAACCAGAGCTCCCTATAAAAGAATAGTCTGTCCTAAGCCCTAGATATATATTTTAGAGGCCGTCAAAAATACTTTTGAGAGAGAACGAAACACATCAAGCGAGCATAGCATCGAGATTCAACATCAAGAAAGAATAAGACTACCGACTTCAATAAAGTTTATTTTTTTCTTCTCTTTTATGATTTTTTTGTTTAAATTTGATTATTAGTAATCTCTACTATGTGTTGTAACTAAACCTTTAATCTAAAGTTGTGATGAAACTCAAAATTTTAATTTTATACAATTGGTTCTCCTTATATTTTGTGTGACTTATTGGCTTATTTATTAAATCCTTATGCCAATGAGATTGAATTGAGAAATTTATTTGAACTTGAAAAAGGAATTTCAGATTTGGCCTTAGGTTCAATAACGCACAAAATTTTACAATTAATTTTACTTAGATACTTGTAGGTAAAGAGTCTTTATAATTGATAGAATATGTAATAAGTTCTCGAAGGATCGATACTCTTATACTACTTGAGCGATATGTGTGCTTGCGTAACATGTGAATCGTGATCAAGTTTTTGGCGTCGTTACCGGGGACTAATTTTATCTTTCAATATTAATTTTGAGACTAGGTACTTTACTTATTTCTAAGTGTTTTTTTGTTGATTCAGTTTCAGGTTCTTAGGCAGCTACATGAGAAGAAGTCAAAAATGTGAACTTCTTCTGCTTGACAAAGAAATCGAGAGATTCCTCCGACAGTTGAGAACAAACAAGCGAGAAGACCAAGAGGCTCAACATGAATAATCAGGAACCTGAATCTTTGGAAGTGGCACCACCAATTTCATTCAGGATAGGACAATTTCGATGGTTGACGACTTCATATCATGCACCGTTCTGCCACCTTTGCCCGCAAACACCTGTGACATCAAAACATGCATTCAGATGATACAACAGTCGATCCAGTTTAAGGGAAGACGTAATTGAAGACCCTAATTCCCACGTTAGTAGCTTCTTAGAAGTCCGGGACACATTCAATTACAACCGAGGGGTAGAGGAAGTAATGCGCCTGTGTGTTTTTCCATACTCTTTAAGAGATATAGCTAAGAGTGCGGTGCCATCATTCAAAGGAAGCTCCCCCTAAAACTAAAAGACCTTGGCAGTTTCACCATTCTCTGCACCATAGGGAACCTTTATTTTGGTAAGGCATTATGTGATTTGGGTGCCAATATTAACTTAATGCCTTTTCCATCTACAGGAAACTGGAGCTATGAGAGGCAAAGCTTACCCCAATCACTCTATAACTTGCTGAATGATCGCTCACATACCCAAGAGGAGTGGTAGATGACGTACTTGTCAAGGTGGATATATTATTATTCGCCGCTGACTTCATTGTGCTTGACATAGAGGAAGATAGAAAGGTACCCATAATCCTTGGTAGGCCATTCTTGGCGACAGGTTGAACCATCATAGATGTTTAGAAAGGTGAGCTAACCATGAGGGTTCAAGACCAAGAAAAAACTTTCAATGTCTTTAAAGCATAGAATTTCCAAGTGACGATGGAGATAAAGAGTGCTTTAGACTCGACATAATAAATAGTGCCATCCATGACATAAATGCAATGTAATTCTTAACTGAAAAACTCGAAGCATGTATTACTAACATGTCTGACGAAGAGTTGGGTGAGGAGATTCTGGAATGTATGAACTATCTTGATATGACCCCTCGTTTCAGACCGACACTGTAGGCAAAAATCTTAGAACTACCAACAAAAAGGTGAGTCAAACCCTCAGTGGAAGAACCACCACAGCTGAAACTAAAGCCACTCTTAGGCCACATTCGGTATGCATACTTGGAGAATTCTTCAACATTACTAGTTATTATTGCATATTCTCTAATAGTGGTGTAGGAGGACAAGTTGTTAACAGTGCTACAGGAACACATGAGAGCTATTGGCTAGACTATAGAAGACATACAAGGCATCAGTCTATCATTCTACATGCACAAGATCCTCATGACTGATGAATACACAGCTATAATGGAACATCAACGAAGGTTGAATCCAATTATGAAGGAGGTGGTAAATAAAGAAATCATAAAATGGTTGGATGCATGCATCATCTTCCCCATCTCTGATAGTTTTTGGGTAAGCCCGATGCAGTGTGTGCCTAAGAAAGAAGGAATGCATGTGGTCACCAATGAGAAGAACAAGCTGATTCTGATAAGAACAGTGACTAAGTGGAGAGTTTGTATGGACTACAGAAAGTTGAATATGGCCACACAGAAAGATCACTTCTCACTTCCATTCATTGATCAGATGCTGGATAGATTGGCGGGATATTAGTACTATTGCTTTCTAGACGGGTATTCAGGGTACATTCAGATAGCCATCGCTCTAGAAGACCAAGAGAAAACCATATTCAGTGCCCGTATGGTACCTTCGCATTCCGCAGGATGCCATTTGGGCTCTGTAATGCCCCTGCCACCTTTCAACGATGCATGATAGCTATCTTTTCAAACATGACAGAATAAATCATGGAAGTCTTCATGGATGATTTTTCAATGTTCGGGGACTCTTTCGACCATTATTTGAAGAATTTGGGAATGGTACTAAAAAGACGTGAAGAGACTAATCTGGTGCTAAATTGGGAGAAATGCCACTTTATGGTGCATGTGGGTTTGGTATTGGGACATCGGATATCAGTTTTGAGGCAGACATAGCAAAACTTGAGACAATCAAGAAACCGCCAACACCATCATCCGTCAAGGGAATTCGAAGTTTTCTTGGGCTCGCAGGATTTTACAGAAGATTCATCAAAGATTTCTCAAAGATTGCCAAATTATTGTGCAACCTACTATAGAAAGATGTGCCTTTCCACTTCACCAAGAAATGCCACCAAGCATATGGAATTTTGAAATAGAAATTGGCCTTGAGCCCCATTATAGTAGCTCCACATTGGACACTTCCCTTTGAAGTCATGTGTGAAGCGAGTGATTTTGTAGTGGATGCGGTCTTAGGGCAGTGTAAAGAAAATATTTTTCATACCATTTACTAAGCTAGCAAAACTTTGAACGAGACATAACTTAACTCCATAACAACTGAAAAAAGAGCTATCGTCAGTAGTGTTTGCCTTCAAAAAGTTATGTTCCTACTTGATAGGCACAAATGTGATAGTCTACACAGATCATTCACCCATCAAGTACCTAATAGCAAAGAAGGACGCCAAGCCAAGATTGCTTCGCCAAGTGCTACTACTATAAGAATTTGACTTGGCGATCCGAGATAGAGAAGGAACAGAAAATCAAGTAGTAGATCAATTATCGGGACTTGAAAATGGGGTTACCATTGGTAATGAGCTAACAATAAATGAGACATTTCTAGATAAGCAGTTATTCTCCACCATACATAAGGAAGTCACGTGGTATGCTGATTATGTGAATTATAGTGTGTCGGGAAAAAGGCCACTGGAATGGATAGATCAGCAAATGAAGAAATTCTTCAGTGAAGTAAAGCATTATATTTGGGATGAACAATATTTATTCAAAAGATATGACGACCAGTTATTGCGGCGTTGTGTACCCCAAAAGGAGGTCGATAACGTCCTCTAGTACTACCACTCCTCTGCATATGGCGACCACTTTGGCGGAGACAATACCGCAGCTAAAGTGCTGAAATCAAGTTTGTTTTGGCCCACTCTGTTTAATGATGCTCACATGTTTGTTCTTCAATATGACATGTGCCAAAGGATGGGAAATATCTCCAAAAGAAATGAAGGACCTCTCCAAAACATCTTAGAGGTTGAATTATTTGATGTTTGGGGAATCGACTTTATGGGGCCATTTGTTCCATCACATGGAAATATTTATATCGTGGTTGTAGTGGACTATGTTTTCAAGTGGGTTGAAGCAACAACTCTGCCATCAAATGACTCCAAAGTGGTACTGTAGTTCCTCAAGCAGAATATCTTCACTCACTTTGGGACCTATCGAGCAATCATCAGTGATAGTGGCACGTCATTCTGCAATAAGTACTTTGATGCACTCCTTGCTAAATATGAAGTTACTCACAAGGTTTCCACTGTATACCATCCATATAAAAGTGGCCAGGTCGAGGTATACAATGAAGAAATTAAAAGAATCCTGGAGCACACGGTTAGTTCAACGAGGAAGAATTGGTCTAGAAAATTGGATGATGCATTATGCTCCTACCAGATAGCTTATAAGACACATGTTGGAATGTCACCATATCAATTGGTGTTCGGAAAGACAATCCATTTGCCTGTGGAGCTCGAGCATAAAGCATAATCGACCTTAACAAAGTTAAACTTTGAGTTACAAGCAACGGGGGAGAAATGACTACTCCAATTGAACGAACTGGATGAATTTCGCCGACATGCCTATGAAAAAGCCAAATTGTATAAAGAAAAGACCAAAAAGTGACATGATCAGAAAATAATATTAAGACAACTCGAACCAGGGCAGCACATGTTATTATACAACTCGAGGCTCAAGCTATTTACTGGAAAGTTGAAGCCGCGGTGGTCCAGTCTATTTATGATCATGAGCAGTTGAACTACGAGGCCCCAACTACAATAACACATTCTAAGTAAACAGCCAACGAGTCAAACACTATTGGAGAGAATCCCTCGAGCACCAAAAAGAAACTCTCGCACTGGAAGACCCAGCCTATCAACTTGGATAGTCATGTCTGGGTGAAGACGTTAAACTTAGCGCTAGCGGGGAGACAACACACGCAAAATCTTATTTTTGCTCGTTTTCAATTTTTTTGTTTCGCTTGTGTTTATTGCATGACATAGTTTTTGTTTTGAACTTTGCATGTTGTTTTTGCAGGAAATAGCGCCAACTGAGCACTCAAGATAGTACAAATCAGACTATCAGATGTAGGCTAGCGCGTCGTGACTCCTCTTTCAGCGTCACGACTCTCCATAGAACAAATATAAGGTAGAGAGATTGAGCCATAGCGCGTTGCGACATCATAACTATCATATCGTGACGCTCTCAAAAATAAAACTATTTTAGGATGCTTTGGAAGTATAAACACAATATGTTTGTAATTGGGTCAAAATATTTATGTTAGGTATAAACATAAAATTAGTTGAAACTCTAGATAATAGCTTATATCTAAGACTACTATTATAGAATCACTTGACCACCTTTGGGTGACCTAGAATTGTTCATGAGTCACTTCATTATGGGATTTGTGTGTTGGATTCAAAATTTATGCAACTGCGTATTTAGAATAAATTTATATTTTTGTAAAAATATTTGATATTTTGAAAAACTTGAATTTTGTTTTATAACATGTGTTGATGTTGGTTTTGATGTTAAAATTAATTTTATGTCTTTTGAGAGTGTTTAGGGAAGGCTAGGAGAAATTAAGGTAGAAGACCTTATTGCCTTGAACTCTATGTTCTAGAGAGCTGAAGGAGTTTAAAGAAAACAAAAAACAAATTTACTGACTATCTACACAGTGCGTGCGCGTATTGTAGCGCACACTGTGCACGTATCGCGCGTTAAATTTTATTTTCACTCATTCTTGAGCTTTCGGACTCCGATTCAGTCCCGATTTTTCCTATACACTCGTAATGAAATATAGTATTTCATTAAATTATTTAAAATTACACACATGCCTGATATCCACAGGCTAGACCCACTTCCGTTGCGCATATACCGATCTGACCCTAGGGGTTCCATAATTGCCCTAACAGAATAGTATAAGTAGCAAGGCTTAACCACACAACACATGTTGCATGTTAGACATGTATTTGAATCTATGCCTATGTATTTTAACTTAATTATGCATAAGTCATATTGGATATGATTGCATGTTTTAAATTAAAATTTTGACCTAATTAAGTTAATGACTTGATTGTCATAAATCTCCCATGATTAGGTGATTACTTTATTTTAAGTAATATTATTAGTAATATTAAAGCATTATTGGAAGGTCTGGTCCGTCTTGTCAATACGGAGATAGATGAGTTCTTACTACTTAAATCCAATATCGTCATTAGTGTGAGGGTATAAGTGCTCAGAACTTAGGTCGCTCCAGTAAAACATTAGATGTAGCGTGATGAGTTAATGCAGTCATCTAATATCGTCATTACTGTGAGGGTGTACTTAAGAAGCTCATTAGTGCACATTGAAAAGTATACACCTAGAACACGTCTTAATCCAATATCATCATTAGTGTGAGGATAAGAAACGGTTCAAGACCAAACTAGGAGTCATATGAAGTGATTGACCTATGAGGTCTACCTAATGAGTTTATAAAGGCCAATATCGTCATTAATGTGAGGCTGAAGTAAATGTCATGTGATCCACTTCCCGCTATGAAATTTTGATTGTCAAATTTCTATTTTTTCGTTAAGGAAATTACGAAATTACGTAAAGTAGTGGGATGGTACTAATAGATTTAAAATTCCATAATCAATTAGTGTTATTATTTTGAAATGAAAACTATTCTGCTACCATTTAAAATATTATCTTGTAGATGGCTGCCGCTAATATATTAATGAGACTTTTGGATACCAATAAATTAAGAGGAGCCGAGAACTATTTCGAATGAGAAATGAACATACGACTTGTCTTGGAGTTTAAAAAGTTGACTTATGTCAATGTCAATCCACTGCCTGTTGAAATCGATCCTGACTACACTCTTGAAGAACGAGAAATTTTTAATAGATGGAAGGATGATAACCTTAAGGTGAAATCCTAAAATTTAGGATCGATGGTTCCGGATATGTTGAGATAGTTCTTTGAAGTACCAGATGTTTGGAGCATCATGCGAACACTCAAAGAGTTGTTCGAGGCAAATCAAGTGATCGAACTTTATCGAAGGTATAAGGAATTGTTTCATGCTGAACTCAAGGATGGAGGAGCTGTCAGCATTCATGTTTTGAACATGATCGACCAGATTTGATACCTAGAATGACAAGGCATTTTGATTAATGAACGACTAGGCCGCAATTTGATTCTGTCTTCTTTGTCTGGTTTTTATGATGGCTTTGTATTAAACTTCCATATGCACTCGATGCAGGCTAGCTATGAAGAACTTCATAACATGTTACACATGGCGGGCCATGATTTGAGGAAAGGTTGTTGGGAAGCGACTGCGAGTGCGCAGCGGAAAATAAAATTATTATCCGCTTTCCCTTTGCCCAAGACCCATTTGTTTGGATTATTCTACAAGCCTAGGCATGTTACTATATATATTCTAAGCATAAAACTCATAAAACATGCAAAGAACATAAACCTAAACATGCTAACTATCATAAGAACTCTAATTAAAATAAAGAAAGAAAACGACTTACTTGAACCGAAGACTCCTCCAGTCCTCCCTCCAATCTACAAGCTTTTCTCGAACTCAGCAAGCTCTTCCACGTTCCAAAGAGCCACCCAATTGTGTGGCCTCCAAAGATGCACACACGAAAGCCAAAACCCAACGGCAAGACTACGCCTTGAGTGCACATGTATTTTGCCATTGGTGCTAGCCTAGGCAAATACCTCAAAACTTTTAACTCGAGGTTCCTCTAGTCAATTAGACTTAAGGATCCTCAAAATCAGTGGCTTACTCTTAAACTTTAGAGTTGCTCACTTATATAAACCCAAGATATGAAATGTTTGGTGTAGCAAATTTGTAAAGAATTCTTTGGGTTTATATAGTGCTCCAAAGACAATAAAATTAATTAAGAATCTGATGTGGCATAAAAACTAATTTAATCTTAGCCATTGGATCTTAATTTAGTGGTTTAGTGAGATTATAAAACCCTAATAAGAGTTCGGGCCGAATTGGAACTCAAAACAAATAAAAAAAAAATTAATATTCATGTGAATAGTAAATTTTTTTAAATTCCAATTCCCAAAGTGCCCCCATCGTCATTCACCAAAGCCTAAGCCACTATGGAACCTCACAAATGATCTGTTCAATAATTAAACACATTGAACCATTTATGAACAATTCCTACAGCAATCATATATGATGTTATATTTGTACTGTGCACTATTAACCATTGATTTCGACTTTGTTGTGTGTGACCTTTTGTGTTCCCCTCAAGTTGGACATGAAATGAATCGTGATAATTTAATCGAACATAAATTATCCTCCGATCAGATGGTCGTTCGATTTCAATGACCAAGGTTGACATCTAGCAACATGCCAAGGCCCCCAAATGAGAAGGAAAGATATATATACCCATTCTGTATGCGATTTAAATATGATACGGTCCCTCGCCTCACTGTATCCCCACCTATTAACCTAGGGTACGGAAAGTGTCTACCCATATGGTCAAAGGTATAATGTTGATAGTGTCATGAATCGTGCTAACCCAAGAATCTCACATGATTCTTCCACTGTGGCTACAGTCTCAAGCACTGATCACACATATCAACCCGCGAACTGGAATACTACTCTTTTAAGAAAATATTATCCGAGAGAGTGGCGATTCTCTGTTGTATCTATACAAACTTCATGTGTTTCAACAAATGACCCAATCATACCCTTATGACCGGATCTTTTGAACCGGGGAAGGAGAATGTCAAAGTTATTTGATCCACATATAAGATTGTAAAGACCTCAAGTCAAAGGACTAGTCATATAATCGATACATGAAAGTTCTCACAGACACATGGGATAAACACTCCATATGAAAACTTTCGGCGGTCAGTTCGATGGACATTAGCAACTCATGCATCCATGTGATACACCAAGCGGACGGATCTCCGCTAGTAGCCTATGAGACCGGCTACCCCGCTTAAGGGCGGATCATATCATCATGCTAGTCTCTCCGTTTTGTGAACGCCCAAATTATTCACAAAACTATAACTATGAACATTTAAGAGTAATGATTCTCATAAGGCGTGGAAGCCATCGTCTTATTACTCCAATGGCTTTATTACAGTGTTGATGATTCATATAAGTTATGTAAAACACGTATAATAAAGATTGCCATTTTATTAATTAATGAAAATATTACAAATATATGTACATATAGCCCATCCACAAGTTGGGTATAGGGCATATCCCTAACAATCTCCCACTTGCACTATAGCCAACAAGTGTGAATCTGGACACCATACTCTCGGGTGTTCCTATCATGCTTTTGTTGAGTCAGCCCTTTATTACGAGAATCCGCAAGATTATCTTCTGATGGTATTTTCTCTATAATAACTTCTTTTCTCTCAACAATCTCCCTGATGAGATGAAATCGCCTGAGTACATGATTGGATTTCTGGTGGGACCTTGGTTCCTTTGATTGAGCAATGGCACCCGTGTTGTCACATTACATCGTGACGCCATTCTTTATCGCGGGAAGCACTTCCAGCTCCGTGATTAACTTCTTTATCCAGACTACTTCTTTAGCAGCCTCAGATGCTGCAATATACTCGGCTTCAGTGGTGGAGTCCGATGTAGTTGACTACTTTGAGCTTTTCTAACTGAAAGCACCGCCATGCAAAGTAAACAGATATCTTGTTTGCGATCTGCTGTCATCCATATCGGTCTGAAAGCTCGCATCAGAGTAACCAATGACTTTCATCTCAGAACAATCTCCGTATGTCAAAAACACATCCTTAGTTCTTCTCAGATACTTGAGGATTGTTTTGATAGCTGCCCAGTGTTGCTCACCAGGATTTTCCTCATACCTGCTCATTATGCTAAGAGCATAAGAGACATCAGGTCTCGTACATAGCATGGCGTACATGATCGATCCTATTACTGAAGCATAAGGGATCCTACTCATACGCTCTCTATCTGAAGGAGTATGTAGACATTGCTCCTTAGATAATTTGATTCCATGACAAGTAGGTAAATTACCTCTTTTGGAATCTTCCATTTTGAATCTTTTCAAAACTTTATCTATGTACGTAGATTGAGAAAGTCCTAACAACCTCTTAGATCTATTACGATAGATCTTAATGCTGAGGATGTAGGCTGTTTCTCCCAAATCTTTCATGGAGAAATTCTGAGATAATCATTGCTTGGTGGCTTGCATCATGGGAATATCATTCCCGATGATTAATATGTCATCGACATATAATACAAGAAATACAACAGCACCCCCACTACTTTTCCTATAAACACAAAGCTCGTCTACATTTTTGATGAAGTCAAATTCTTTGATTGTCTCATCAAATCGTATATTCCAACTTCTGGAGGCTTGCTTGAGTCCATAAATGGATCGTTTAAGCTTGCATACTTTATTATGATCATCCTTAAATGCAAACCCCTCAGGTTGTGTCATATAGACTTCCTCTACGAGGTTCCCATTAAGGAAAGTTGTTTTGATATCCATCTGCCAATCTCATAATCAAAGTGTGCAGCTAGTGCCAGTAAAATTCGAATGGACTTTATCATTACAACAAACGAGACGGTTTCGACATAGTCAATTCCTTCGATTTGTCTATAACCTTTCGCCACCAACCTAGCCTTATAGGTTTGGATGTTGCCTTCTGTATCAGTTTTGCGCTTGTAAATCCACTTACAGCCTATGGATTTTATCCCTTCAGGTGCATCTACCACGTCCTAGACTTGATTCTGATACATAGAGTCTATTTCAGATTTCATGGCCTCAAGCCACTTGACTGAATCAATGTCACACATTGCTTCGTCATAACTGGTGGGGTCGTCATTATCAATTACCTGATCATGTTCCTCATCAATATAGAAACCATATCTTTCAAGCTCATGTATTTCCCTACTAGACCTTCAGAGTTCATAACCTTGTGGTTGTTCCGTCGCTGCCCTTTTGAGGGGCCTGTGGTTTAGTTCTATGTTAGTTTGTTCTTCTCGTACTTGATCGAGATCAATTCTACTCCCACTATATTTCTTGAGAAGGAATTCATTCTCTAGAAATTTAGCATTTCGTGAGACAAATGTTCTTTGTTGATTTGGGACGTAGAACACGTATGCCCTTGAGTTCAAGGCATATCCTACAAACTTACATTTAACTGCCCTATCATCCAATTTTTTAGTTTGTGTGAGCTTGACATATGCATCACATCCCCAAACTCTTAGATAACTAAGACTTGGACGTTTCCCAAACCATAACTCATATGGTGTTTGACTAACAGTCTTGGAAGGAACTTGGTTTAGTAGTAGTGTTGCAGTTTCTAAAGCAAGACCCCAAAATGAAAGAGGTAGATCCGTTTCTGGCATCATTGATCGGACCATATTTAATAATGTCTGATTTCTCCTTTCGGAGACCCCATTATGCTGTGGAGTTCCCGGAGGAGTCCACTGGGAAACAATGCCATTTTCTCTCAAGTAATCTTGAAATTCATTGCTTAAGTATTCACCACCTCGGTCAGACCTTAGTGACTTAATACTTTTATTAAGCTGGTTTTCTACTTCAGCCTTGAATTCTTTGAATTTTTCAAAGGCTTCAGATTTGTACCGTATAAGGTACAAATACCCATATCGTGAATGATCATCGATAAAGGTAAAGAAGTAGGAGAATCCACCTCTAGCGGTGACTGACATTGGTCCGCATACATTAGAGTGTATGAGTTCTAATGTCTCCACTGCACGCTGTCCTTTACCTTTGAAGGGTAATTTGGTCATTTTACCAAGTAAACAAGACTCACAAGTTCCATAAGGTTTATATTTGAAGGGTTTGAAATACCCATCCTTATGTAGCTTAGTTAATCTTGTTTCATTGATATGACCTAAGCGACTGTGCCATATAAGTGATTCATTGAGATTATTCGAGTTAACATTGTATATATTAGAGGTTGAACATTCTTTGTTAGTTTGTAAGACATATATATCATTATTCAAAATACCATCTCCATATTTTATTTCATTGAAATAAAAAGAACATTCATTACAACTTATTTGGCATGAAAAGCCTTTATTACATAAAGAAGAAATTGAAATGATGTTCTTTACAAGAGAAGATACAAAAACACAATCTTCTAAGTCTAAAACTAAACCATTCGATAAAACTAATAAATAAGTCCCCACGCACAATGCAGCCAGTTTTGCTCCATTACCCATGTGTAAGTCAACCTCCCAATGACGGAGTCTCCTACTGTTTCTTAGGCCCTGCATATTGTTACACAAGTGAGTCCCACAACCGATGTCAAGCACCCAAGTAGAAGGTTCAGAGTTTTGAGAATATAGTTCAATCATATACAACATACCTGAAGCATTGGGCTTTTTGGCCTCTTGGGCTTCCCTAGATTCCTTGCCTTTCAAGGATCTGCAGTCTTTCTTCCAATGACCATTCTTTCCACAAAAGAAACATTTCCCCTTTCCCTTTTTCTTCTCCACCTTACCATTGGGCTTTAGGTGATCTGGAGCCTTGGCCTTGGCCTTATTTTTCTTTGGGCCTCGTGGCTTCAGGTTCGTACCTGTAAGCATGACATAGGTTTTAAGCTCCGGTTTCAAGTCATTCTCTGCTTGCTTTATCAGATTGTGCAATTCTGCTAAAGTAGCTTCTTTATAAGACAGATGAAACTGCATAATAAAGTTAGAAAATTCTTTTGGTAAGGATTGAAGAATTAGATCGTGACCTATCTCATGATCCATGATGAACCCGAGGTTGGCCAATTTTTCAATGTGGCCAATCATCTTAAGCACATGTCCACTAACAGATCCTTCCGTATACTTTGTTTGGAATAAGGCACATGACACTTGGAATCTCACGGTCTGAATGGAAGTTGCATACAACTTCTTCAAGTGAAAGATGATGGTTTGATCATTCATATCTTCATGAGCTTTCTGAAGTTCGTCCGACATAGAGCCAAGCATTATGCAAATTGCTTGCTCATTATCATCAACGTGTTTCTTCCAAGCATCAAATGTATCTTGGTCAGCATCTTCTGCGGGTTCAGGGGAGAAATGGTCTTTTAAGAACATAGAAAATATTTTCTCGTCGTAAGATAATTTTAAGGTTTCTAAACCAGTCATTGTAGTTGTCCCCTTTGAGCTTATGCTCATCAAGGATGGAACGAAGTGATACTCTGTTTTCCATTTGAATGTTTCTGAAATATTTTAACCTACCAGTTAAGAGAAAATGTTAAAATTAGGAATATGTTTTCATTAATGTTTCATAATAACATGGGCTTTTAATATTATGAAGTTGCTCCAACTCAATTGTTTTAAAATTTTAAGCAAATCGCATTAACCCCAATATGATGGATTTCTTGTTGGCAAGGATCCCATTATCAACATTTTATAACTTCGACTAGGGCAGGGCGTTATAAAATATGATAATTAGGTAGGTTCCCAACCAATTTATGATATAAATCACAATTCCTTGATCATTGGGTTGGGCAATCAAACATGCCATAGCTTATGCTAGTCCTTGTGGACACCCAATCTTTTCCACTAAGTTATAAGACCACGCCTAAGGGTCGCTACGTCTTATGACTCAGAAAAGTAAAACCATTGTCAATAGTATGATTTAAGGACAAATTGGTATTGGTCAGTCTGGTAAAGCCTAGTCCTGCCAATACGGTTCAAGCCTTTTGGGTCTATACTTTACAATGGGAGGCAAATTTTAGACTTAAATTATTATTGAGGATTTTAGCATGTTTAAGTGAATAATTGTCAAATGGATTCCTCTATTGAAAATTCCCCAGAGGGAGGGTGGAGCGAACTCTCTTAAATACCCTTACCTCTTAGGTTCTTATTGCCTTGGTGACAGGAATAAACAATAGATCCTCCAAATTAGTCCAACACTTTAAATATGCTTTAAGATAAGCTTTGAGTAAATGATTATCTACATGTCTTCACAACTTTTCCTTTTGGCTATAAAAAGGTAGTGAGTGAAGGAAGACACCAAATCATTATCTAACTCTAGTAATACCTTTGGTTAAATTAACTTTGTTTTGAATTTTATTAACCCCTTTGTCCCAACCCACTTGTATCTTTTATAATTTCTTTTTATATTATACAAGTGATTTTATATTTATTAGCCTTAAAGGTAATAAATCTCTAAGTTCATCATGGAATAATTACTTAGCTAAGGGATAAGCATTACACTCTCTATTTCTTATAAAGTCTCTAGATGCTTGCACCCTAAAATAATCATGACAATTCTAATCATACATAGAATCATCAAGCATATGAGTTTTAATATGTTGGAATTATTTTAGGCATTAAATAACTTTGATTAATATTTAATTATGATATTGCATTTTATTTTATTCAAATAAATTTACTATTCATATTTTTCTGCAGACGCGTGAATTTTAAATGCAATTTCACAATTCAAATATTATACAAATCATATAAAACTTGTGCCTAAAATTAAGTTCATGGTGTTAGCTTTCCAACGAGCTTTTAAACACCCAATTTCGAGTTCAAATGAGAGAGAACTAATAAAAACAAATACGGAGCACTGATACCACTGTTAAAACAAATACGGAGAACTAATAAAACAATCTTCTAAGTCTAAAACTAAACCATTCGATAAAACTAATGAATAAGTCCCCACGCACAATGCAGCCAGTTTTGCTCCATTACCCATGCGTAAGTCAACCTCCCCATGACGGAGTCTCCTACTGTTTCTTAGGCCCTGCATATTGTTACATAAGTGAGTCCCACAACCGAAGTCAAGCACCCAAGTAGAAGGTTCAGAGTTTTGAGAATATAGTTCAATCATATACAACATACCTGAAGCATTGGGCTTCTTGGCCTCCTGGGCTTCCCTAGCTTCCTTGCCTTTCAAGGATCTGCAGTCTTTCTTCCAATGACCATTCTTTCCACAAAAGAAACATTTCCCCTTTCCATTTTTCTTCTCCACCTTACTATTGGGCTTTAGGTGATCTGGAGCCTTGGCCTTGCCCTTATTTTTCTTTGGGCCTCGTGGCTTCAGGTCCGTACCCGTAAGCATGAATGAGGTTTTAAGCTCCGGTTTCAAGTCATTCTCTGCTTTCTTTATCAGATTGTGAAATTCTGCTAAAGTAGCTTCTTTATAAGACAGATGAAACTGCATAATAAAGTTAGAGAATTCTTTTGGTAAGGATTGAAGAATTAGATCGTGACCTATCTCATGATCCATGATGAACCCGAGGTTGGCCAATTTTTCAATGTGGCCAATCATCTTAAGCACATGTCCACTAAAAGATCCTTCATTATACCTTGTTTAGAATAAGTCACATGACACTTGGAATCTCACTGTATGAACGGAAGTTGCATACAACTTCTTCAAGTGAAAGATGATGGTTTGAGCATTCATATCTTCGTGAGCTTTCTGAAGTTCGTCCGACATAGAGCCAATCATTATGCAAAGTGCTTGCTCATCATCATCGATGTGTTTCTTCCAAGCATCAAATGTATCTTGGTCAGCATCTTCTGCGGGTTCATGAGGGAAATGGTCTTTCAAGAACATAGAAAATCTTTTCTTGTCGTAAGACAATTTTAAGGTTTCTAAACCAGTCATTGTAGTTGTCCCCTTTGAGCTTATGCTCATCAAGGATGGAACGAAATGATACTCTGTTTTCCATTTGAATGTTTGTGAAATATTTTAACCCACCAGTTAAGAGAAAATGTTAAAATTAAGAATATGTTTTCATTAATGTTTCATAATAACATGGGCTTTTAATATTATGAAGTTGCTCCCACTCAATTATTTTAAAACTTTAAGCAAATCGCATTAACCCCAATATGATGGATTTTTTGTTGGCAAGGATCCCATTATCATCATTTCATAACTTCGACTAGGGCCGGTCGTTATAAAATATGATAATTAGGTAGGTTCCCAACCAATTTATGATATAAATCACAATTCCTTTATCATTGGGTTGGGCAATCAAACATGTCATTTCTTATGCTAGTCCTTGTGGACACCCAATCTTTTCCACTAAGTTATAAGACCACGCCTAAGGGTCGCTATGTCTTATGACTCAGAAAAGTCAAACCATTGTCAATAGTATGATTTAAGGACAAATTGGTATTGGTCAGTCTGGTAAAGCCTAGTCCTGCCAACACGGTTTAAGCCCTTTGGGTCTATACTTTACAATGGGAGGCAAATTATAGACTTAAATTATTATTGGTGATTTTAGCTTGTTTAATTGAATAACTGTCAAATGGATTCCTCCATTGAAAATTCCCCAGAGGGAGGGTGGAGCGAACTATCTTAAATACCCTTACCTCTTAGGCTCTTATTGCCTTGGTGACAGGAATAAAAAATAGATCCTCCAAATTAGTCCAACATTTTAAATATGCTTTAAGGTAAGCTTTTAGTAAATGATTATCTAGGTGTCTTCACAGATTTTCCTTTTGGCTATAAAAAGGTAGTGAGTGAAAGAAGACACCAAATCATTATCTAACTCTAGTAATACCTTTGGTTAAATTAACTTTAGTTTGGAAAGTTTTATTAACCCCTTTGTCCTAACCCACTTATATCTTTTATAATTTCTTTTATTATAAACAAGTGATTTTATATTTATTAGCCTTAAAGGTAATAAATCTCTAAGTTCATCACGGAATAATTACTTAGCTAAGGGATAAGCAATACACTATTTATTTCTTATAAAGTCTCTAGATGCTTGCACCCTAAAATAATCATGACAATTCTAATCATACATAGAATCATCAAGCATATGAGTTTTAATATGTTGGAATTATTTTAGGCATTAAATAAATTTGATTAATATTTAATTATGATATTGCATTTTATTTTATTCAAATAAATTTACTATTCACATTTTCTGCAGAGGCGTGAACTTTAATTGCAATTTCACAATTCAAATCTTAACCAAATCATACAAAACTTGTGCATAAAATTAAGTTCAGGGTGTTAGCTTTCCAACGAGCTTTTAAACACCCAATTTCGATTTCAAATGAGAGAGAACTAATCAAAACAAATACGGAGCACTGATACCACTGTTGGGAAGCGGCCGCGAGTGCGCAGCGGAAAATAAAAATTATTATGCCGCTTTCCCTTTGCCCAAGACCCATTTGTTTTGATTATTCTACAAGCCTAGGCATGTTACTATATATTCTAAGCATAAAACTCATAAAACATGCAAAGAACTTAAACCTAAACATGCTAACTATCATAAGAACTCTAATTAAAATAAAGAAAGAAAAATACTTACTTGAACCAAAGACTCCTCCAGTCCTCCCTCCAATCTACAAGCTTTTCTCGAACTCAGCAAGCTCTTCCACATTCCAAAGAGCCACCCAAGTGTGTGGCCTCCAAAGATGCACACACCAAAGCCAAAACTCAACGGCAATACTACGCCTTGAGTGCACGGGTATTTTGCCCTTGGTGCTAGCCTAGGCAAATACCTCAAAAATTTTAACTCGAGGTTCCTCTAGTCAATTAGACTTAAGGATCCTCAAAATCAGTGGCTTACTCTTAAACTTTAGAGTTGCTCACTTATATAAACCCAAGATATGAAAGGTTTTGGTGTAGCCTATTTGTAAAGAATTCTTTGGGTTTATATAGTGCTCCAAATACAACAAAATTAATTAAGAATCCGATATGGGATAAAAGCTAATTTAATCTTAGTCATTGGATCTTAATTTAGTGGTTTAATGAGATTATAAAACCCTAATAAGAGTTTGGGCCGAATTGAAATTCAAAACAAATAACAAAAAAAATTTACTATTCACATGGATAGTAATTTTTTTTAATCCAATTCCCAAAGTGCCCCCATCGTCATTCACCAATCCCTAAGCCACTATGGATCCTCATAAATGATATGTTCAATAATTAAACACATTGAACCATTTATGAAAAATTCCTACAGCAATCATATATGTTGTTATATTTGTACTGTGCATTATTTAATAATTGATTTCGACTTTGTTGTGTGTGACCTTTGGGTTCCCCTCAAGTTGGACATGAAATGAATCGTGATAATTTAATCTAACATAAATTATCCTCCGATCAGATGGTCGTTCGATTTCAATGACCAAGGTTGACATTTAGCAACATGCCAAGGACCCCAAATGAGAATGAAAGATATATATATATATACCCATTCTGTATGCGATTTACATATGATACAGTCCCTCACCTCACTGTATCCCCACCTATTGACCTAGGGTACAGAAAGTGTCTACCCATATGGTCAAAGGTATGATGTTGATAGTGTCATGAATCGTGCTAACCCAAGAATCTCACATGATTCTTCCACTGTGGCCACAGTCTCAAACACTGATCACACATATCAACCAGCGAACTGGAATACTACTCTTATAAGAAAATATTATCCGAGAGAGTGGCAATTCTCTGTTGTATCTTTACAAACTGCATGTGTTTCAACAAATGACCCAATCATACCCTTATGACCGGATCTTTTGAACCGGGGAAGGAGAATGTCAAAGTTATTTGATCCACACATAAGATTGTAAAGACCTCAAGTCGAAGGACTAGTCATATAATCGATACATGAAAGTTCTCACAGACACATGGGATAAACACTCCATATGAAAACTTTTAGCGGTCAGTTCGATAGACACGAGCAACTCATGCATCCATGTGATACACCAAGCGGACGGATCTCCGCTAGTAGCCTATGAGATTGGCTACCCCACTTAAGGGCGGATCATATCATCATGCTAGTCTCTCCGCTTTGTGAACCCCCAGATTATTCATAAAACTATGACTATGAACATTTAAGAGTAATGATTCTCATAAGGCGTGAAAGCCATTGTCTTATTACTCCAAGGGCTTTATTACAGTGTTGATGATTCATATAAGTTATGTAAGACACGTATAATAAAGATTGACATTTTATTAATTAATGAAAATATTACAAATACATGTACATATAGCCCATCAGCAAGTTGGGTATAGGGCATATCCCTAACATCGTAGTGGATGAACATTGAACGACTCACTAGAGATTCCTAATAGATGGTACACCAACGTCAATAGGAATCTTCTCGAATCGAGTAGCATAATGGTCCTTTGACTTGAGATACCACTATGGATATATGAGTTATCCTTTACACTTTGATAGAAGTCACGTCACCGACATTTCTAGGTCAGACTTCCACCTGTTTGTTGGGTGTGAACTGATACTCAGGATATCCGGTGATGTATTCAGAGAGGATTCGTCAGTCATGTGTACATGATTTAGGTATCCACTTAATGAGATTGTGATCTGTTAAATCCATGGTCGTGGTATACCGTGGAAGCGAGTTCCGAATTTTATTAAGAGATCACAGATTTATAAATTGACAGTATTATATCTCAAGAGTTTTGACATTAATATCCATGTCTCTTATATAATTCAGATACCTATGACGGATGGATTATACGTATGCGAGGACCTCGACTTGTATTGTTTAGCGATAATATCCATGGTCATCATAATTTACGAGTTGGTCCATTAAAGACACATAATTGGATTTTATGACTGATTTACATAAACTTATAGAGTCTCACATAATGAAATACTCATAGAATATTAGGGCAATATATTATGAATAATATTTGTCATACTCGTCCCCTTAGGTAGGGTAGGGGTGACATTGAGATGTGAAACGGACAGAGTTTCCCGTGTAAAATGAACTAATCCTCCGAATATAAAGGTAAAATCTAATCTGAACAAATCTCATCATATATATAGGATCTCCATGATCCAACTCAAGATGATCTTCCATGATAAAATGTAAAAAACATCAACGTATCAGATATAGGCTCAGTGCCTACAACCAAATAATAATCCACACAAGGAAGACATCTAAAACCTTAATCTCAAAAACATAACAAAAGACACTCTACTGTTGGCATAACCTTTATCTACTGGCAAAAAAAGACCTTAATTTTAAGCACATGAACCCTAATATTTTTCATGCTTAAACCTTGCTCCATGATACCATTGTTGGTTTCTAAGGTGGTCCCAAGCTCAATATAAGCAATGAAAAGAATGAATACTCATAAGAAGTATGGCGGAATCATACTTACAAAGAACTAATTTTGGATGCAAAGATCAATAAAAATTTCCTCATTGCTTGATGTATTCGGCCAAGGCTTTTTTTGTTGAAGAAGATGAACAAGCTCCAAGCTTCCAAATGATTCCAAGCTCTAAGTTCGGTTTCCCTATCACCTTGTATTGATTCTTGAATGTGCTAGCAAGATTGGAAGAAAAATAATTTTCCTTCACTCTACTAAGGCTCACGGTTTTTGCCTTGTTGGGAGAGAGAGAGATCTTTTTTTTTGGTATTTGTTTTCTAAAAGCAATAATGAAAATCAATTACCAAATATTTGGTATATGCTTTCAAAAAGTCAACCAAAATTTTGGCTCCAAAATTGCATTAAATGTCCACACCAACCAACATCATGAATAGTGACTGCATGTCACTCACCAAAAAGGTAACTTGACGTCTATCACTAAAATGACAAGTGATGTGACTCGCGATGTGACTTGTGGGCCCCACTTTAATTCAAAATCGAAGTGGGCCCGCAAACACATTTCGGGCTCAGGTTAGTTAATTCCGAATTAACGAATTTTCCGTTGCGACGTAATTAAATCAAATTCAATTAAATAATTATGCCTAGCAAAATTACTATTCACATCGCTAGCGAATTAATTCTAAATCAATTCGTTAGCCCGTATTAAAATCCAATTTTAATTCCGCGTCGAAATCCAATTTGGTATCATATAACGAATATATTATTTTATCGATTAATTCCAAATTAATCGTTCTCTCTCTTCAAATAGTACTTTATCCCAGATAAAGTCTCTCCGCTATTAATCCCAGATTAATAAATTTCGAATCATACGTAATCGGTGAATCTTCGGGAAGTGACCCAAGAGATCCCTAGATATGTTGGCAGTAAATTCGATCGTCGGACCATCCGAACACGTACGTACCTCGTACTACGTTCTTACCGATTTACGAGACAAGGTTGGCTTCTAGCAAAGCGCCATGCCTACCCAATTCTCCAGATATATTCTTAATGGAATATATAATCTATGTCAGGCGTAGTATACGTAGTATTGCGTATTGCGATCCAATATCGGATGTCACATGCAAGGCCTAGGGTTGGAATTGTGTCTGCCCCGTACGAAGCATATATCGGATCACTAGCAACTAGTCTCTTTATTATCGGATAATCATGACCTAGTCATATTATCCCGATGGTTGCAACCCTTTAGAGAACAAGTTCTGTATCCCTGCGTGACCATCATCTCCATATGACTGAAGTGATACTTTCGTCTTGACATCACACCCAATACACTATGATTCTCAATAAACTAAAAAGAGGCGTACACAGAACCTGTTAAAGTCCTGGACGACCAAAACCAAAGCGTATTGATTGACGCAAGTACTAGCGATGCAAGTCTCAGGTTAAGACCAAATACACCTACCCTGATGCAGACTCTCATATACACATAGTCATACTACCAATGAGATTCCGAGGAGCCTATCCAGAGCGAAGCTATTTCCGTACCATCGGTAAACACAACCTTCTACCACACTTGCATAAGTATCCAATACTTAAATATATGAGAACTATGTTGTTACGCTTCAATAACACGCACAAGTGCGATACTAGTCTATTCCGCATTATCGATGTCCAGTCTCGATAATACTACGACTAGGGATATTTAATGATTAAACCGTCGTGGATTGATACTGTCTCATATCATCTCAATCTGAAACTAATCATAAGGACTTTCATCATTCACACATTTAAGTAATCTAATTACGAAATGATAAAAGGAAATTTCATTTGCTACATAATTAATTTGTACAAAAACACAATTTCTTTTACAAATAGTGACGCTATGGGTCATAATTGTCCAACAATATCCCACTTGGCCTATAGCCAGTCACTCAAGCATCTAACACCTGAACTATGTACATGTCGCTCAAACTTTTGCTGAGGAATAGCTTTCGTCAGCGGATCTGCAATGTTGTCATCTGATGCGACCTTCTCGATCTTCATATCGCCACGATGTATGATCTAACGAATCAGATGGAAACGTCGAAGAACATGCTTGGATCGTTGATGAGACCGCGGTTCCTTAGCCTGCACTATAGCCCCGTTATTGTCACAATACAATGGAACGGGCTCAGCTGCTAACGGAACTACTCCTAATCCAATTAGGAATTTTTGGATCCAAACTGCCTCCTTTGCTGCTTCAGCTGCAGCGATATACTCCACTTCTGTTGTTGAATCGGCAACAGTCTCTTGCTTGGAAGATTTCCAGCTCACTGCTCCGTTATTCAAATAAAACACGTACCCAGATTGCGACTTACAGTCGTCTTTATCGGTTTGGAAACTTGCATCGGTATACCCAATTACCTCAAGTTCTCCATCTCTATATATTAAGAAAGCATCCTTAGTTCGTCAAGGATATTTAAGGATATTCTTAACCGTTATCCAGTGATCTTCACCTGGATCGGCCTGATAGCGACTACACATGCTCAAAGCATAGGAGACATCAGGTCGCATACATATCATGGCATACATGATCGATCCGACTGCCGAGGCGAACGGTATCCGACTCATGTTGTCTCTCTCATCTTGAGTTTTAGGACACATGTCTTTAGATAGAGTGACGCCAAGTGACACTGGCAACAGTCCCCTCTTGGACTGATCCATGTTGAATCTTTTCAACACTTTGTCAATGTACGTGCTCTGAGAGAGTCCAAGCAGCTTTCTAGATCTATCCCGGTAGATCTTTATTCCCAGAATAAAGGTTGCTTCTCCCAGATCTTTCATGGAGAATTTTAATGAAAGCCAAGCTTTCACCGATGTTAACATAGGAATGTCATTGCCCATAAGCAATACATCATCAACATAAAGGACAATGAAAGTCAGTGCGCTCCCACTAATCTTCTTGTATACACAAGGATCATCTTCGTTTTTAACGAAATCATATTCTCTTATGATCTCATCAAAACATTGGTTCCAAGAACGCGACGCTTGCTTCAGTCCATAAATGGACCGATTTAACTTGCAAACCTTGTTTGCATGTTTAGGCACGACAAAATCGTCAGGCTGTTGCATATAAACATCCTCTAACAGGTTTCCGTTAAGGAAAGCGGTTTTGACGTCCATCTGCTATATCTCATAATCGAAATATGCAGCAATAGCAAGCATTATCCGAATGGATTTAATCATGGCAACGGGTGAGAAAGTTTCGTCATAATCGACACCATGTCGTTGACGATACCCCTTCGCTACAGGCCTAGCTTTGTATGTTTGTACGTTGCCATCCATGTCGGTCTTCCTCTTGAAGATCCATTTGCAACCAATAGGCTTTACGCCTTCTGGTGCATCAACCAGTGTCCAAACTTGGTTGGTATACATGGAATCCATTTCGGACTTCATGGCATCTTGCCATAAAGCGTAATCGATATCTTGTATCGCTTCCTCATATGTAGCCGGCTCGTCTTCCTCAACGAGATTGATATCTACATGAGGTGACATCAGAAACCCATACCTCTCAGGTTGTTTTCTGATTCTCTCCGACCTACGTGGCCCTTGTGTATTCGAAGATTGTGGTACACCTTCATCCCTGATGAACTGTTCATGTTCCGTTGAGGATTCTATGCCAGGAACAGTATCACTCCGATTTTCATCGAGTTCTACTTTCCTCCCACTTATCACTGCATTTAGGAATTCATTCTCAAGGAAAACCGCATGTAGAGCAATAAAAACTTTGTTCTCTCGTGGGTGATAGAAGTAATATCCTTTGGTTTCCCTAGGATATCCTACAAATAGGCATTTATCCGATTTGGGTTCTAGTTTGGTACCTTCCAAACGTTTGACGTATGCCCAGCAACCCCAAATCTTCAGGAATGAGAAACCCGGTTTCTTTCCTGTCCATATCTCATATGGTGTCTGTTGAACAGACTTTGACGGAACCTTATTCAAAATAAGTATTGCACTGTTTAATGCATATCCCCAGAAGGAAATAGGTAGCTCAGTGTGACTCATCATAGACCTTACCATGTCTAACAAGGTTCGGTTTCTCCGTTCGGACACACCGTTTAATTGCGGTGTCCCGGGAGAAGTCCACTGTGAAAGAATACCATATTCTTTCAAGTAGTCAAGAAACTCATTGCTCAAGTATTCGCCACCTCGGTCCGACCGTAATGTCTTAATACTTTTACCGGTGTGTTTTTCAACTTCGTGTCGAAACTCTTTGAATTTCTCAAAAGTTTTCGACTTGTGTCTCATAAGATACACATAACCATAACACGATGCATCATCCGTAAAGGTTGCGAAGTATTCATATCCACCTCTAGCCTAGCTAGACATGGGCCCACAAACGTCACTATGAATAAGGGCTAATAGTTCGGTGGCACGTACACCTTTACCGCTAAAAGGTGATTTAGGAATTTTGCCTAATAAGCAAGATTCGCAGACGTCATATGAATTTGGATCAAATCCGTCCAAGTACCCACTCTTCGAAAGTGTGGATATGCGAGTTTTGTTTATGTGTCCCAGACGACAATGCCACATGTAAGTTTCATATGTATGACTTACTTTAAGCCTTTTGTTTGTTACATTTTGAGATTGGTTTATATTCAAAATATAAAGACCATATTTACAACAACAGTGCAAATTTCTATATCATTTTTATACATAAAACACCCAGTGTTTCTAAATACAAAAGTGTACCCATATTGGGCTAACATAGATACAGAAATAATATTCATAGTCAAACTAGGTACATAATAACAGTCTGTAAGTTCAAGTACATGCCCCGAGGGCAGTTCTAAAACAAAAGTGCCAACGGCCAAAACGGCGACTGGTGTCCCATTTCCAACATGGAGGTCAATCTCTCCTGAAGCCAGTCTCCTGCTAATCCGCAAATCCTGCACATCAGTACAAATGTGAGTACCACAACCAAAATCAAAAATCCAATTTTTAAAACTAGAAGTAGTCATGTTTATTTCTATAACAAACATACCTGAGGCCGGTGCCTTGCCCGCCTTGATTTCCTTCCTAAGTGCCTTGTACTCGCGGCAGTCACGCTTCCAGTGACCCCGCTGTCCGCACTGAAGACAAACATCTTGGGATTTGTCATTGGGCTTCCTAGAAGCCTTTGACGATTTGGCCTTGCCCTTCTTCTTCTTCTTCTTCTTGACACCTCCAGCCGCCTTGGGCCCAGCCCTCGGAGTCCGAGATGTAGAAGCGAAGTGCGCCTCGCGCTTCTTGCCCTTAATAAGCTTATTTTCTGCCTCACGCAGCGTGGACATCAACTCTCCAAGAGTCTGCTCTTGGTTCATCATATTATAGTTCATGATGAACCCACTCCAAGTATCGGGGAGAGACTGTAAGATCAAATCTATAGAGGTCTCTATCTCAAAGACAATCTCCATTTGTCCAAGCTGCTCGATGTCGGGAATCATCTGTGTCACATGATGTTCAACAGATGTACCCTCCAACATCCGAGCGCGGAAGAGCTTCTTCAGTAACTCATATCTTTGCGATCTAAGATTAGATCGGTGCAGATCATTCAACTTCGCCAACATGTTATAGGGATCCAATACCTTGTTCTGTCGATGGAATTGCTGAGTCATAGCAGCAAGCATAATAGATTGAGCAGTTGTGTTGTCATCGCTATGAGTCTTCCAAAGCTCTAGCTCGACCAACTGATCAGATCTGGGCTTAGGCCCAAGAGGTCTCTCTATAGTATATAGCAGCCACTCGGATCCAAGGACTATCCTTAGATTCATTTCCCAATCGGAAAAGTTAGTGTCGTTAAAGACATTATCGCCCATGATGATGTCCCGGACGCTGTTCTTTCCAGTCATTTTAATTGCGATAGTCCAACTATCCAATTAACAATGTAAGGGTACAGTCTAACTGTTACAAGAAAAATAACACAATATTAGTCCAACTAATAAAATAATTTTGACGAAATAATTTGAAAGCGCGTAAAGCTAAGTATTTGAACGAAATTGCAAATTCAATACTAGTCTCCCACTATTTTTCGGTGATCCTCTAACCCTCTGTGGAGTACTCGGGAAACCTAGTTTCCTAGTGGGCTAGGATCCCGTTAAATAACACACAACCTTGACTTTGGCCAACAAGCTGTATGATATTTAACTAGGTAGATCTCAAAGATCAATTGGATCTCATCCAATTCCTAGATCCGGTAGGTGGACCTCCAAGTCCGAAACATATATACAATATATATGCCAATATATCCAATATATTTTCCTAACCTTTTCCTCTGAATCAACTAAGCCTTGGCTTTGGCACAACAAGCTTAATAATTCCAGTTAAGTGGGACCCATTGACATTGGAAAGCTTCGTAATCAATATCGATGGACAAGAAGTGATCTTGACTTTGGCCAACAAATCACAACTTGGACAAGACACCGATATGGAACAAAGCTTTCATGATTCAAACACATCCGCAATTGACAAAGGTCTTGACTTTGGCCAACAAACCAGTGCCAATCTTGGATCTTGAGTAAGAATCACTCAATGGAAGGAAAACACTTAATATGTTTTGAGGGTTTTTCGCGTAAATTGGCAACCAATTTATTATCTTTGTTAGGTCTCATCATACACCCTTAAACATGCATTCTAAAATCATAATAAGGTGCGGAAAGTAAATTAATAACGATATGCGGATGGATATTTAACAAATTGTTCCTAGAACAAATCACTCTATTTCCTCTCCCCGGCTAGCACTATTCCAACTTCTACCCAATTACATAATACAATAAAAGAAACCTCATTAACATTGAGGGGAATTAGGTGAGAAGAGAATACAAAGAATCAATAAAGAGAGAAGGCTGGACACGCAGGTCCAATTTATAAATTCTAAATTTACAACAATTTCCAAAATTTCCCTTTCCCTTCTAATATCCATCCGATATACGCTATTCATTCATCACATCCATGTATTCATTCAAGCATGTTATTCAATCAATCTAATCAAATTAATTAATCTTTGAATATTAGTGATCATCCAATGTTCAAACAATGATTTGATTTGCGCGAGTCCAACTCGATTTAGAATAAGTACTCAAAGTACGAATTCTTGAATTAATCAAACTACTTAATTAAATCCAATTTAATATGTATTCAATACTAATTCAATATTTAATTCTAAATTAAATAACTACATTTTTAATGCGCTTTAACGACTTAGATTCCAAATCTAATCTTAATGGGTCTCAAAGCCCAATTAACATCCAATGTAATTTAATCAAAGTCCAATGGGCTTTCAATTAATTTCATAAGGCATGGACTTTGGTCAATGTGGGTCAAACCAAATACCAAAGCTCAATTAAGGAATCACCCTCATTTTCCTAGAAACCAATTTAGGCCCATTAGGCGCAATTAAACATTTAAAGCCCATTTTTTATATTTGGACTTAATGGAATGATTTTAGGCCCAATTTGGATCCAATCCAATTTGAATTAAATCAACTTGGCCCAACAAAGCCCATTATGCCCAAATACAACAATTACAAGCCCAATTCAAAATCAAGCCCAATTTATTAAATTCCAATTTTCCAAAATTCATAATTTAATAAATCCAAGTGTTTAGCCATGTTTAATCTATTAAATTAACATTTCCAAAATACTAATTTAATCCATTAATCATGCTTATTATCCTCAACACATGTCCAACATAATTGATTCAAAAAATCATCTCATTACATGCTCAAAGCTCACGGCATTCATAGGGTTTTTAATTCGATTTCGTTTTCAATCCGATTGAACTAAAAATCAACATTATCCCTAGTCTTTAAACTCATCCAATGATTAAAAGAACAAAAAATACCATGACTTAGGGTACTACATGCATTCGGCCAAGCCATCTAATTTGGGGAAAAATTATCCAATTCATTTTTCATGAAATTGATTATGCATAACACTATGTTATCATCATTCAAGCATACTTAATCAAACAATTTCATCAAATCATGCTCAAATCAATTTTACCCAAATTTTAAGCACATGAACCCTAACATTTTTCATGCTTAAACCTTGCTCCATGATACCATTGTTGGTTTCTAAGGTGGTCCCAAGCTCGATATAAGCAATGAAAAGAATGAATACTCATAAGAAGTATGGCGGAATCATACTTACAAAGAACGGTTTTTGGATGCGAAGATAAACAAAAATTTCCTCTTTGCTTGATGTATTCGGCCAAGGCTTGTTTTGTTGAAGAAGATGAACAAGCTCCAAGCTTCCAAAGGATTCCAAGCTCTAAGTTCGGTTTCCCTATCACCTTGTATTGATTCTTGAATGTGCTAGCAAGATTGGAAGAAAAACAATTTTCCTTTATTCTACTAAGGCTCACGGTTTTTGCCTTGTTGGGAGAGAGATAGATCTTTTTTTTTTTGTATTTGTTTTCTAAAAGCAATAATGAAAATCAATTACCAAATATTTGGTATATGCTTTCAAAAAGTCAACCAAAATTTTGGCTCCAAAATTGCATTAAATGTCCACACCAACCAACATCATGAATAGTGACTGCATGTCACTCACCAAAAAGGTGACTTGACGTCTATCACTAAAATGACAAGTGATGTGACTCGCGATGTGACTTGTGGGCCCCACTTTAATTCAAAATCGAAGTGGGCCCGCAAACACATTTCGGGCTCGGGTTAGTTAATTCTGAATTAACGAATTTTCCCTTGCGACGTAATTAAATCAAATTGAATTAAATAATTATGCCTAGTAAAATTACTATTCACATCGCTAGCGAATTAATTCTAAATCAATTCGTTAGCCCGAATTAAAATCCAATTTTAATTCCGCGTCGAAATCCAATTTTGTATAATATATCGAATATATTATTTTATCGATTAATTCCAAATTAATCGTTCTCTCTCTTCAAATAGTACTTTATCCCTGATAAAGTCTATCCGCTATTAATCCCAGATTAATAAAGTTCGAATCATACGTAATCGGTGAATCTTCGGGAAGCGACCCAAGAGATCCCTGGATATGTTGGCAGTAAATTCAATCGTCGGACAATCTGAACATGTACGTACCTCGTACTACGTTCTTACCGATTTACGAGACAAGGTTGGCTTCTAGCAAAGCGTCATGCCTACCCAATTCTCCAGAAATATTCTTAATGGAATATATAATTTATGTCAGGCGTAGTATACGTAGTATTGCGTATTGCGATCTAGTATCGGATGTCACATGCAAGGCCTGGGGTTGGAATAGTGTCTGCCCCGTACGAAGCATATATCGGATCACTAGCAACTAGTCTCTTTATTATCGGATAATCATGACCTAGTCATATTATCCCGATGGTTGCAACCCTTTAGAGAACCAAGTCTGTATCCCTGCGTGACCATCATCTCCATATGACTGAAGTGATACTTCCGTCTTGACATCACACCCAATACACTACGATTCTCCATAAACCCAGAAGAGGCGTACACAGAACCTGTTAAAGTCCTGGACGACCAAAACCAAAGCGTATTGATTGTCGCAAGTACTAGCGATGCAAGTCTCAGGTTAAGACCAAATACATCTACCCTGATGCGGACTCCCATATACTCATAGTCATACTACCAATGGGATTCTGAGGGGTCTATCCAGAGCGAAGCTATTTCCGTACCATCGGTAAACACAACCTCCTACCACACTTGCATAAGTATCCAATACTTAAATATATGAGAACTATGCTGTTACGCTTCCATAACACGCACAAGTGCGATACTAGTCTATTCCGCATTATCGATGTCCAGTCTCGATAATACTACGACTAGGGATATTTAATGATTAAACCATCGTGGATTGATACTGTCTCATATCATCTCAATCCGGAACTAATCATAAGGACTTTCATCATTCACACATTTAAGTAATCTAATTACGAAATGATAAAAGGCAATTTCATTTGCTTCATAATTAATTTGTACAAAAACAAAATGTTTTTTTACAAATAGTGACGCTATGTGTCATAATTGTCCAACAATTCCAACACCCAAAACACATCCAATACATTTATATGACATAATTTTCATCACCATAAAAATAGTTTTCTCAGATCTGATTCAGAAGGCAAAATTATCAATATTCCATGCTTTAATCCAATTTTCTTAACATTAATCACATTAATCACATCACCAATCCAAGCCACCACCAATGAAGCACTCAAGAACAATTCTAGGCATTACAAGAGTGGTCATAACACTCTATAATGGAAACATATCATCAAATGATCAAATTGAACAAATATTACAATAATATCATTCAATACAACTTCACACATGCACCAAGCCTTCCATTTCATCTTTCAAATCAAAAACACCAAAATTCATAGAAAAGAAGAAACCCTAGAATCTCTCTAGATGCTCAAGAACAAGAAACATGCTTTCAAAGCTTAGGGATATAAAGAAATACCTTTAATTCTTTTAATTCCTTAAGCTAATTTCTTGATTTTCTTCACTTTTCATCTTGAATCATCAAGCATATTTGGAGAGGTATTTGGAAGTTCATATTCAGCCATGGCTTCCCTTGGAAGGGAAAAGAAAAATTTTCACTTTAAAAATATGTAATGACCGACCTAGTGGGGTTATTTTGGTCAATTTCCAATTTAATTCAATTAAATAAAGATAAGCTTTAAGTTTGACAAATCAAATTTGCACACTTCAAGCTTAATAAAATCTTGCCACATATTACCAATAATAATCAAACATATTGCATAACATTTATGTAATATAGATATTATTTAATTATTCAAATATTTAACATTTAAATATCTAAATAATTAATTAATATAATTATTATCATATATGTATTTTTATTTGCATTAAATAACAAATACATATATTAATGACATATGTCAAAGTCTCATTTGACAATTAATTAATATGTATCAAATCAAATTTTGTATCAAATACAAATACACATTAATTAATAATTGACTAAAATTCCCTAAAGTATTTATTTTTGTTTAACCGTTTAAACGATTCAAATTAACTCATTTAATCCGGTGAAGTATTTTAAATAATCTATATTATTCATAACGCGTTGCCCAAGTGCTCAACGAGTACACTTCATATTGTGTAACTCTCTAAGTTTAGGTTTATCCATCATGAAATCTAATTTCGTGTCTATAATTCACCCACTCATGAATTATGACGACCACGGATAATCTCGCTAAACTATGCAAGTCGAGGTCATTACATACGTATAATCCCTCTGTCACAGGTTATCTAGATTATACCTGGGATATAGATAAGAACGTCAAATCCTTATGGTATAATATAGTCGACTTTCAAATTTACGATCTATAAATAACACTCGGAACTCGCTTCCGAAGTTATACCACGACCATGGATTTATTAGATCGCAAACATGTGTTGGATACCTATGCCTTGTATACAGGACTGACGGATTCTATCTTGATACGCAATGGATATCATGAGTATTAGTCCACACCCAACAAACAGACGGGGGTCTGATTTAAATAGATCGGTGATGTGAATGCCATCAAAGTGTGGATGATAACTCATATATCCACTGTGGTATCTCATGTCGAATGACCACTATGCTCGCTCAACTTTAGAAGATTCCTATTGACGTTAGTGTACCATCTATTAGGAAATCTTCAGTGAGTCGTTCAGTGTTCATCAAATAAACACCTACATGTCTATACGAGTCTCCCGAGACTCATGATTCATTGGGATAAATCATCGGACAAAGTCACGATATACGACATGTACTGGTCTCAGCGAATTTTACTAACCGATCCGTGTTAGTAAACCTTGACCATGAACTTTATTTAAGGATATACAACTTATAGTGACGCTTTCCAATGTCAATTACAAACTACGTTGTAACTGCGCACTACATTGTAAATCCTAGGGTCTTTGTCTAATAAACACGTATCACTAAATCAGATTTAGTTTCAATATAATCATAATTAGATATCTAATCGTAATTAGATCAAATATGTATATAAAAGATAAAATGTGCTACCATTAAATAAGTAATATTATGGAAAAATACATTGTTCATATTCATGAATCGGACATAAATACGATCCGGATTGGCACTCCAATAATTAATATAATTATTATCATATATGTATTTTTATTTACATTAAATAACAAATACATATATTAATGGCATGTGTCAAAGTCTCATTTGATAATTAATTAATATGTATCAAATCAAATTTTGTATCAAATACAAATACATATTAATTAATAATTGACCAAAATTCCCTAAAGTATTTGTTTCCATTTAACCGTTTAAACGATTCGAATTAACTCATTTAATCTGGTGAAGTATTTTAAATAATATGTATTACTCATAACGCGTTGCATAAGTGCTCAACGAGTACACTTCATATTGTGTGACTCTCTAAATTTAGGTTTATCTGTCACGAAATCCAATTTCGTGTCCATAATTCACCCACTCATGAATTATGACGACCACGGATAATCTCGCTAAACTATGTAAGTCGAGGTCATTGCATACGTATAATCTCTCCGTCACAGGCTATCCATATTATACCTGGGATATGGATAAGAACGTCAAATCTTTATGGTATAATATAGTCGACTTTTAAATTTACGATCACTAAATAACACTTGGAACTCGCTTTCAAAGTTATACCATGGCCATGGATTTACTAGATCGCAAACACGTGTAGGATACATATGCCCTGTACACAGGACTGGCGGATTCTATCTTGATACGCACTTGATATCATGAGCATCAGTCCACACCCAACGAACAGGCGGAGGTCTGATCTAAATAGATTTGTACGTGACTGCCATCAAAGTGTGGAGGATAACTCATATATCCACTGTGGTATCTCAAGTCGAAGGACCACTATGATCGCTCAACTCGAGAAGATTCCTATTGATGTTGGTGTATCATCTATTAGGAAATCTTCAGTGAGTCGTTCAGTGTTCATCAAATAAACACCTACATGTCTATACGAGTCTCTCGAGACTCATGGTTCATTGGGATAAACCATCGGACAAAGTCACGATATACGACATGTAATGGTCTCAGCAGATTTTACTAACCGACCTGTGTTAGTAAATCTTGACCAGGAACTTTATTTAAGGATATACAACTTATAGTGATGCTTCCCAATGTCAATTACAAACTACGTTGTAACTGCGCACTATATTGTAAATCCTAGGGCCTTTGTCTAATATACACGTATCACTAAATCAGATTTAGTTTCAATCTAATCATAACTAGATATCTAATCATAATTAGATCGAATATGTATATAAAAGACAAGAGGTGCTACCATTAAATAAGTAATATTATGGAAAAATACATTGTTCATATTCATGAATCGGATATAAATACGATCTAGATTGGCACTCCGAGCACCAACCCTAACAGAGATTGTGTCATTATCTATTGAGATTACTGACATAGTTTATAGACTCGTCATGTGATATGTGGGACTCTACGTCTGGCCTTCCTCCATATGGTGCACTTGTAGTTCAGCATTGTTCACAGCCTGCCTGCTAAGAATCTCTAAGCATTTGCAGATTTGATCTAGCTTGGCACTCCCATTTGTATTTGACCCCTACCTCGTGGATTCCTGCTATCCGATGAGGTATACTCATCTCTATTGGCCATAATGAGTTGTTGTTAGCCATTTTTTCTATTAAATCCCAAGTTTGATTCTCTCATTTTACCATTAATGCACCTCCGGCGGCTGCATCTATTATGGTTTTCATCATCCCACTAAGTCTATTGTAGAAAATTTGGACTTGCAGCCACTTTGCAATCTCATGATGGGGAAACTTTCGAAGTATTTTCTTATATCTTTCACATGCCTCACAGAGGGATCCAGATTCATGTTGCACAAAGGATGTGATGTCGTTTCTCAACTTCGCTGTCCTGGCTGGGGGAAATTATTTTGCAAGGAAGTTGGTGAGGAGGTCGTTCCAAGTTGTTATGGATCCTGCTGGTAGCGAATGGAGCCAGCCTTTAGCTCTATCTCTTAAGGAGTATGGAAATACACGCAAGCGCATTGCTTTCTCTTCCCCTCGGTTGTAATTGAATGTGCCGCATACTTCCAATAAGTTACTGATATGGGCATTGGAGTCTTCAATTGCGCCTCCCTCAAACTGGTCTGAATGTTGTATTATCTTAATGCATGTTTTGATGTCACATGTGTTTGCGGGTAGGGGTGGCAGAACGATGCAAGATATGAAGCCGTCAACCACCAAAATCATCCTATTCAGAATGGGAATTGGTGGTGCTACTTCCGAAGGTTCAGGTTCCTGAATATTCTTGTTGAGCTGTGCTTATTGATTTCCTCGCCTATCCATTCTCAACTGTCTGAGAGTTCTTTCGATTTCGTGAAGCGGAAGAAATTCGAAGCTTCAACTTCTTCTCATGTAATTGCACAAGAACCTGAAATAAAATTAAAAAAAAATAGAAGAACAGTTAGATAACAAGTAAAGTATCTAGCCTCAAAATTAAAAATTAAAGATAAATAAGTCGCTGACAATGGAACCAAAAACTTGATCGCGATTTTCACATGATATGCAAGCGCACATATCGCTCAAGTAATATAAAAGATATCAATCACACGAGGACTTATAACCTACATCACTAATTATTGAAACTAACTACTTACGAGTATCTAATTGAAATTGAAATGTGATTGTTGTTTAAAGTTGACTATAATTAAAGCAATTAAATAAAACTACGATAAATTCCAAAAGTAATCAATGAAGAGAAAACATCCAGGGTTGTGAATCCGCCCAGTATTATTCTAAAGATGAATTGGTTTTCCTATACTCGTGTAATATATTGGCTCATTAACCTGGAACATTAAGATATCCACAAGCCTCTTTCGATGGTCATGTGCAAACATTCATAATAAACTAATCAACTATATTTGTATGTCAATTAATTAATCCCAAATTCATTAAGATCAAGTTTCAATTATGGCTACACCCACCTGACATGTATATTTCTATCCTGTAAGGAAATCCTTAAGATGAGATCGTATGCTATTGAATCTAAGGCTAAATCTAAAATCCATTTGTCAAGTTCATCTACGTTTATCACATCAATCCTATTGGTGATCAAGTAACAAGAAGCATTAAGATTAAGATTCAATAAACAAGCCAAAATATCACACAAGATATAAGAAAACTTAATTTATAAACTCATAAATTCTGAGTTTCATCACAACCCAGATTATATATCTAGTTATTACACATTCTCATAAACTCTAAATAAATATTCAACAATAGACAAAATATTAAAGAGTTAAAAGGAAGAGGAAACTCTATCGAAATTGTCAATCTTTCGCTCCTTGCTATTGCATTGTAATTCTTTGATGTGCTTTGTTTTCTCTTTAAAATCACCTTGGAGGCTCTAAAATTAAGGTATGAAAGACTCTAAAAACTGATATCAAAGGCTTGGAACGAGCTATTCTTTTAAAGGGAGTTGTGGTTCCTTCTTGAGTACTTCTTGAAAAGCCTGGAAAATATGGGCGCGTCAGAGTCGTGACGCGCGTGGCTGTTGTTGAGCGTCGCAACGCTCACAAGGTTACGTCATGACGCGTGTGTATTAGCGTCACGACGTCCAATGATCGGTGTCGCGATGCTACAACATTATCACTTTCGCACTCTCTGCCTCATTTTATAATTAGAGCGCAACGCGACGCGCTATCCAACGTTGAGACACGCATCTGTATTCTGAATTTGCCCCAATCTGCTCCATATTTTATCGTTTTCATCCCGCGTTGATTCTATTGGATTTCGATATTATTTTTACCAGTAAAACGAACCCAAAACACATCAAAACGCTCATAAGTCCCGAGCAAACTCACAAAATGTTAGTCAAATGGGCGGTAAATATTAAGATATTCACCGCTAATCAGGTTTCACTTAATTTTATTAGATATTAGAATTGTTTCACTCATTTTTCCGTATACGTACTCTCCACTCTCCTCTACTCTCCTCTAGACCATTAATTGCTTAATCGTATGAATAAACTGATTTAATCAGAGGTGGCTTATGGTACAATAGAGATATAGTTGGGGTTCCAAAATTTAATCCTAAATTAGAGTCCCAATTTTAATAATTTATTTTTTAAATATATAATATAATTTATATTTTTTTTATTCTCAATAAGAATCATTTTAAAATTCGCTTAAAACCCTAAAATTTAAGACAAATTTAAAACCGTCTTTGAATTCAACCCTCAATAGTTTATCGTGAAATCAGGGAAAACAAATATTCGACAAGGATCTATAATATAGAAAGAACAAACTCTTCAACATAATTTGCAATACTTTTGACATTTGCAAGTAATTTTCACTCTTTCAATGTCAAAAGAGTCATAATTCAAAGAAGCAAATTTGCCCTTTGCATTTGACTACTTGTCAACTATATGCATTGACTACAAGCATTTTGTTTTTGCATTGTTTTTTCAAATTCGCTATCACTATCATAATCAATCTTATTATGATCCTATCTCATAACCAAAAACGTATCAAAATTTCCTTGGCTGGTCGGTGCATAATGCAATATCAAAATAATGGTCCTAATAGTTAGCCTCTCACAATATTTCACTTATAACTTAATAAAAAAAAAAAACATTTTTACTCTTGTAGTCGATGGTCCTATCTAAAACCAAAGCTTTTACTTGCCACAATTTTGTTTTTGGAAACAATTTTCTCAAGTTATATAATACAAAATAAGAGTCATGCATCATGTGTGATGGTCACGTATTAACTTGATATCCGATTGGTTATTAGAGATGACAATTTTTCTCGTGATTTGGGACATATTTTTATGTCCTGTTTTAAAAAGGAACATGATAGGATAAAAAATTTGTCATGAAATCTCAAGCGGGACAACTGGATGGGATGAGATTTAGCGAGATGAGATGAGATTTAGCAGGAATTGACGGAATTTAACGGGATGCGGGACGAGATCGAAATAATTTTTTATCCCAAAAAAATAATGATACGGGGCCAGGATAATTTTTTATACTGATTTTAGCCCATTGCCAACCTTATTGGTCACAAGTTCAAATCCTTAAGATAATCTCTAAAAAAAAAAAATAAGGATAAAATTATGTATATTAAAACCTCCGCAAATCCCTGCTTACCCTATATAAATAATCTCCCTCTTTGCGGAAAAAAAAACAAGGTGTAAGGTTGCATGCTCTAAGAACATCCGTGTGAAAAACACGAGTAACGTTGTGTACACCAAGATCTTCCCTAATATCTCGTTGACTTCAGAAACATCATCTTAAAAAAAAAAAAAAAAAAAAAAAAAAAAAAAAAAAGGCAAGACTGCATAAATCAAAAACTTCGATCTTACTTGTGGTGGAAACATTATGCACTGAGTATTTTTTTTTTTTAATATATTTGTATAATATACAATAAAGATTGTATGCTAAGCAAATATTTCGTTAGAAAGGCCCCATCTCATTATCATGAACCTAATCTGATTAAATCATCACAATCTGATGCGATCTACCGACTTTCCCATTTTTTAACTTTAAAAATAATAATAATAATGGGATCTTCTAATTATATAGACCGCTGATCAGACATGGTACTATAATTAATTATTCATATTTTTTTGAATGACCCTTTTCCCATTGGTTACGTTTCTCTTTCAAATTGGATCAGCAAATTAAAGTCTCTTACATAATTTAATTTGGATTGCTCTCATCATTTCATTTGGAAAAAAAAGTTCACAGAAAACAAAGATGGTTTTATAATTTATAAGCAACCATATAATAGAATCAAGACACAGGCATAATTAAATAATAAAAAAAATATTATATTCGATGACATGTTAATTAGGAGAAAATCTATAATACAACGGAGATATCACGTTATCTATATAATAATCTAATAATTTATTACCACGCATGTTAAAATATTAAAAAATAACTAAAAAATGAATATTAAATTATACATATTATTTACTAATTTATTGATAATATCACGTCACCCGTATATCCGTTAGTATAAAAAAAATTACTCGTTAATTAGAAGATAAAGCAAGTGATTATGGGAGGCGTGGTGAAAGATTTGACAAATCAAGGATCTAGAGCTAGATTCTACTACCAACTCAAGTTTGAAAGCGACACTTCATAGAGTAGAACATGACGTGTCAAATTGCTATTGTTTTTTTTTTCTTCTTTTGTATGGAAACTCATATTTTAGTCTCATCCCTCCATTATATAATTAGTTAAAGAAAACTGTATAAAAACTATTGGATCAAATTCTTAAAGCCAAACATATGGTATTTATAGGTACATTAATTTTTTATTTATTTAAATAAAATGTTAAATTTGCAACTCATGAACTAGGATGAGATTTGTGGTTATTAAATTAGAATTATGTGAAAATAAGTAAATATTAACCATGTACTGTCATAAATACATACATAAATATATGCTTGATCTTTAAAGATTTACTCCAATAATTCTCCTACATACATATTTATATAATATAAAATACTTTATAATATAGATAGTGCAATGTTAATTGTTTGTACTTCATGATAACTTACTAGGATCATGATGAGATTTGTGGTTATTAAATTAGAATTATGTGAAAATAAGTAAATATTAACCATGTACTGTCATAAATACATACATAAATATATGCTTCATCTTTAAAGATTTACTCCAATAATTCTCCTACATACATATTTATATAATATAAAATACTTTATAATATAGATAGTGCAATGTTAATTGTTTGTACTTCATGATAACTTTGGTTGATGTATAATACATCTTTTTTTAAGCTTATAAATCGAACCGAAAATTTAAATACGATAAAAGTAGAATGGTTATTGCAGACTAAGAGCATCTCCATGGGATCAAAAAAATCATGACGTACTTTAGATTTAGGGAGTGAGATTCGAGTTTAATCTCCACACTTCTTATTCTTATCCTATTTAATTCTCTAGTGACCATACTCCTTAAATTTAAGAGGAAAAAAGATACCCAACACATAAACCAATGCTATCATAATTAAAGATCAATCAATTAACATGTCACTATCTCTATAATAATAAAAATATTATATAGGAGGTATGTAGGAGGAATGTTGGCACAAATATTTCCACATAACTCCTTAAATTAAAAAATAATGTAATTTTTTTTTTTAATAAATATGGGAAATATTATTGAAGATATTATAAAATCCCATCTCACTTCTTAAATCTAAAATTTGGACATGAAATTTCAAATCTATTTTATGACAGCTATATGCTCTTAATTTGAAATTATCAAGAATTGCAACTTAAAAGGTTATATTTGTAATGATTCATATTAATATTGTATGGTAATTAATCAAAAGCTTCATTATTCTTGGCATAATATCTAAAGAAAGAGAGCGAGAAGTACATGAAATGAGTATTCGATGCCATCCATGAGCCATGCATGAGTTTCCATGCAATCAAGTTTAATCATTTCAGTTTGGTCACTGAATATAATTAAATTAAAGTTGGATTATTTCGGCAGTTAGAGATAAAAATTTAGGCCAAATAATAATTAATAATTAATTTAGGGATCAGATCATTAAAAAAAATTATTTAGTCTTAGGCAGTGGCGTATCTAGAAATTTCAGTCAGTGGGGGCAAAAATTTTTTCTTACCAAAATAATATATAATGAATTCATACATATATTTTTTGAAATTACAAGATGATCCCTATACTTTTGAAAATTATGAAATAGCTCTTAGTTTCTAAACTTATAAATTAACCCAAAATTTTCAGAATTATATTTTTATCTATAATTTCTAAAAATATCAATTTACCCTTTTAAAATTATGTATTTTAAGTTTATGTAGTATATTATATACTAAATTTCCTCTAATTTATTATATATTTGATCACTTTTTTAATTAAATTATTAAAAGCCTAGTGCTAAAATGCAACATTTGTGCTTTAAACAACTATAAATAAAAAATAAATATACAAAATAATTATATTTATATTAATATGTGAATATTTTATACATAACAACTATATAAGACGTGGTTTAGTAAAAGAATCACTACAAATATATCAATAAATTAGAATATCAATAACCAAACCTAAGTATAAACATAGTAGTTTGTAACTTTCCAAAAAACAGGTATAAACATAGTTATTTTTATTTTTATTTTTATTTAAATGTAATGAAATCTCTATTCTTTTGTAAATGGAAAAACACATAAATGAGTGGATTTAAAATGAAAAATAGTCAATTATCTATACACATATAAATTAAATATAATTATTTTAGATATATTTAAGAAATAAGATTGATACAAAAATGTATTGGAATTTTTTTAATTAATTTGGGCTTGGGACTACATATTATATTAAAAAATACAACTCAAAAAATTAAAAAATAATGTATTTATGAGTGTTGTTTAATTATTTATATTTTCTAATATTAATATATATATATGATTTAAAAAAAAAAAACTAGTGGGCCCACTGGGCCTTAAGTGGCTCCGCCACTGGTCTTAGGGGGTCTTGACCGGCGTAATCACACGCGTATAACGCAAGCGCATGTATCGTTCAAGTAATATAAAAAGTATCGATCCCACGAGGACTTAAAACCTTTTGTTATCAATTTATGAAGTTAAATGTTTACAAGTATCTACTGGATTGATTGTTTGATTGGGTGGTGACTTTAAAATTAAAACAAGTAATAAAATTGCTTGAAAGTAGATTGAAGAAAATTCAAATTTATAAAATTATCCATGGTTGTGAATCCTTCCAATATCTTTTTAAAAGATGAAGTGGTTATTTTACGTTTGTGTAATATATTGGTTTATTAACATGAAACACGAAATTATGTAAAAGCCTCTTCCGATGATCAAATACAAATACCCAATATAACACAATTAATCATATTCATATGTTAACCAAGTTATCTGAATTCATTAAGATCAAGTTCCAATTATAGCTACCCCGCCCGACATGTATATTCTTATCCTGTAAGGAACTCTATTAAAGGGTTATTTATCCTTAAGGAAGATCGTGAGCTATTGAGTCTAAGGTCTCTAACCTAAAATCTCTTTTCAAAGTTCATTTTAAGTTTACCAGTTCAATTTTATTAATGGCCAGTTAATAAAAAGCATTAGGATTAAGGCTCTGGCTTAGTTACGACACATATTTACGGGTAGTAAAAACTTAAATAAAAGAAAAAACATAAAGTAAATGCTGAAAATTAAATTACTAGAAAGTAAATGCTGGAAATTAAATTACTGGAAAGTAAATTGTGAAAGTAAATAAAGTAAAAGTACAGTAAAGAAAATGCTGAGGTAAAATGATTCACTTTTATTACTACTATTTTAGATATCTCCCTTAATATAATATATTAACTTCAGATTAAGTCAAATTAATAATTAATTACCAAAGTAAAGAAAAAACTGAAAAAGTAAAGAAAGGAAAGTATTGTGCGTAAAAGAAAATTGCGGAAAGTAAAAACTGAAAAAGTAAAGAAAAGAAAGTGCGAAAGCGGAAATTAATTATTGAAAGCTGTAAATAAACAAACAAGATACAATCTTCTTAGTTATTCTTAAGGAATTTCAAAGAAAAAAGTATGAATTTACAAATGAAATGGCTTGGTATTTATAGGCAAAATTTTGCCTCCGCGAAATTTTCATCCATTTCGGTCATGAAATCTTCAGAATTCGAAATTATTTTGTTCTTCAAAGTTGTAGATATTTGAGTTTTCTTTAATCTTGAACTTGAATCAGCTCAATGTGATATTGGAATAAAAAGTTATGCCCAAAATACGAAAATTACGCAAAATTGGAATTTCCGAAACTGCACTTCGTTAGAACGCCCTTTCAAGTTTCCAATCTCCAAAATTAATATGTCAAGTCCAATTTTTGCCCTTATTTGACCCACATTTCGTCCTAAATGATTTCATTGAGTCCCAATATTATTTTATCTGTAAAATAAACTAAAACACATCAAAACGTTCATCAAACCCGAGAAACTAAACAAAATATTTAGTAAAATGGGCGGTAAATATTGATATATTTTCTGCTCATCACACCCTCTAACCTAACATTTTGCTAGTCCTCGAGCAAAATAACAAAATAAAATACAAGAAACAATTAAAATTAAATTAAGCCATTTTCGTAGGGATCACGGTTGCATTTAGCATATGCAACAAGCTTTTAAACCCTAGGTGTCTCTAGTGAACGAGTTGTAGTCTCGTGAGGGCTTACAACAACGATACCGACAAACGTTTTACAAAAGTAAAAAGATAATAAAACTAATGCACACAAAAGCAAAAAGACAAGAGAAAATAGAATAAAAAAGTTAGTGACTAAACATGTGAAACTTCTTATCCAATTTAATAATTGTTTTCTTTCTTTCTAGATTACTGAATAAGTGAATTCTCCGATTATTTTTACCATTCTTCATATACACGACTAACAAAATATTAATCAACTCATTTTACCCACAATAGTCACAATGCAGTTGAGAAGATAATAATATTTTTGTCCTAAAGTTTTTTCAGAATTCACACATTTTTGTGGTAATGAAATAATTTTTCTGATTTTTTTCTTGATTTTTTATTTTTTTTATTTATATACAATATATTCCATCTATGTAGCGAGCTTTGGGCCAGTGACTCCCAAACCAGTTGGTTTTAGGGCACAAGGTGTTAAGACACCCATACGGACTTAATTACTCATACTTCAGATATATATATATATATATTGCAACATCTTTGATCCATGTAGCCAGCTTTGGGTCAGTGGCTCCCAAACCAGTTGATTTTAGGGCACTAGGTGTTAAAACACCCATACAGACTTAATAACTCGGATCTCAGACGATTTTTTTTTAATACAATCGTTTTTTTAGATGCTTCCTCCAATTAAACTAGAGCACTGAATATTACAAACTCGTCAATTACTTCTCATGTCCGTATGTTACCATGCAAGTTGATAATATCTGTCAACTGAGCATATGAAGATTCATTTTAATCAGTTTTATGGAGAATTTACTAATTAAATAATTCAAAATGAAATAAACAAAAATTAACTTGTTTCGAAATAGGTTGAGATACGTCTCAGGAGTGGAAATTCCTTACTCTGCTATCTCTTACACCAATTTCACCCGCTTAATCAAATTAAAAACACAAAATATTTTTTTGATTTTTGTAAAATTTTACATTTTTTTTGGTATTTTTTCGAAAATTTTGGACTAAAAATAAAAACAACATAAAAATAAAATACTATAACTATTCCCCACCCCAAACCTAAATGAGACATTGTCGCCATTGTCTTAAAAAGTAGAAGATAGTACCTGGTTAGCTGAAATTCTACATCTAAAATGGAAATTAATGGTTAAGATCCAAATTACATGGGTTGCCTCCATACTAGCTCTAAGTTTAAAGCCGCCAGCTAGACATGACTGCCCGAACGTTAGGTTGGATCTGAAAGTGTGACACTTTCTTTTTGTCGCTCAATTGATTCTCCCCTATAGTGCTTGACACGCTTGTGTTTTAACCTTGAATGTTTTGTTGGAGTCGGGATCATATAACTCAACGGCTATATCTGGTAAAACCTTGGTGATTAGGAATGGACCTGACCACCGAGATTTTGGCTTCCATGGGAAGAGTTTCAACCTTGATTTGTTTAATAGTACCTTCTGCCCTGGTTCCAGTTGTATGCGCACTAACGTCTCATCATGTTTCTTCTTGGCCTTTTCTTTGTATAATTTAACATTCTCAAAAGGTTATATGTGAAATTCCTCCAATTCGTTGAGCTGGTGGAACTCTTTCTCTTATGTTGCTTGTAGTGCAAGAATAGGCTTCTTCAGTACGTAGTACGCTTTATCTTCGGGCTTCACAGACAGTTTTTCAGTAGAATTTTGCATTGCATTGGAGTTCTGGATGGTACTATGTATCACATCAAGTCTGAAACATTCATCCTTCTTGTCGTCATCCGGGAAATTCATGGCTTTGAAAACATTGAATGTTACTTCTTGGTCCTGTACCCTCATGGTTAGTTTTTCTTTTTGTACATCAATAATGGTTCGACCTGTAGCCAAGAATGGTCTCCCGAGGATGATCGGCACGTCTTCATCTTCCTCCATATCAAGGACAATAAAATCTGCAGGGAAAATGAATTTGTCAACTTTGACCAGCACATCTTCAACTACACCTTTCAGAAATACGAGCGTTCTATCAGCAAGTTGTAGAGAGACTGAGGTAGGCATTGTTTCTCCAATCTGCAGTTTCCTGTAAATAGAAAAATGCATTAAGTTAACACTTGCACCTAAGTCACGTAAAGCCTTACCGAAGTCATGTTCTCCTATGGTGCAAGGAATAGTGAAACTGCCAGGATCTTTCAACTTTGAGGGAAGCTTCCTCTGAATGATAGCATTACATTCTTCTGATAATGCTACTGTCTCGTAATCTCCCAATCTCCGCTTCCGTGAAAGAATGTCTTTCATGAATTTGACATAGCTGGGCATTTGTTCCAACGCTTCTGCAAATGGAATATTGATATGCAGCTTTTTGAAGATCTCCAAGAATGGAGAAAATTGCTTGTCTAGTTTATTCTTCTGGAGATGCTGTGGAAAAGGTGGAGGTAGAGTGATCATTTCTTGATATTTTTCCTTTGCTTCTTTTTCCTCCATCTGTGGAACTGCTTCGCTCCTTTCTTTTGGAACTTCCTCAGTAGTTGCCTTGATTCCAACATCTTTGTTGATTTCAGTATCGCTTTTTAACATGATGGCATGACATTGCTCATTCCCCATGTTCCTTGGATTTGGTTCTGTGTTGCTAGGAAGATTTCCTGGTGGTCTGTAACTCTGAGTATTGGCCAGTTGTCCAATTTGATTCTTCAATGCTTTGATTGAAGCAGATTGGCTTTGGAAAATAGCATTATATGCTGCTTGTTGCTTTTTGAACATCTCTGCAATCCATTCTTTCATTTCTGGTTCTTTTTCAAACTCCTGGCTTTTGTTTTGTTGCTGAAATCTAGGTGGTGGATTGTTTTTTTTCCCTGAATTGTTGCTCCATGAAAAATTGAGATGATTCATCCACCATGAATTGTAGGTGTTGGAATATGAATTGTTCCACTGTCTGTTGAAATTATTGACATAATTCACCGTTTCTTTATGTTGGTTTGGTTCTGGTGCCCCTCCAAATGGTGAACTTGTGGCTCTGGCGATATTTACAACTTATGTGCTAAGTGTTTCCAGGCTTTTGCACATTTGCTCCAACTTAGTATTCACTGCTGAGTTGGCTCCAACTTCATATATTCCTGCAATTCTCTGGATCATGCTTCTTTCTGTTGGCCACAAGGAATTATTGTTAGCCATTTCTTCGAATAAGTCACAGGTTTGATCTTCTCCTTTTGCCATCAAAGCTCCTCCAGCAGCAACATCAATTGTGGTTCTCATTAGTCCAGAAAGTCCATTATAGAAAGTTTGGACTTGAAGCCACTTTGGAATCTCAAGATGAGGACATTTCCGGAGCAAATATTTGAATCTTTCCCAAGCTTCGTAAAGGGATTTTGAATCTTGTTGTAAAAAAGATGTGATGTCATTCCTCAACTTTGCTGTTCTGGCTGGTGGAAAGTATTTTGCAAGGAATTTTGTGGCTAGAGTGTTCCAAGTTGTGATGGAACCTGCTGGTAGTGAATGTAGCCAAGCTTTGGCTCTGTCTTTCAAGGAATATGGAAAAACTCGCAGTCTCATAGCTTCTTCAGCTGCTCGGTTGTAGTTCAGGAAGTTGCTGATATGGGCATTAGGATCTTCAGTTTCATTCCCCCCGAACGGAACTGGCTGCTGAATAATCTGAATGCATGTTTTGATATCACACGCATTTGCTGGTAAGGGAGGAAATACAATACAGGAAATGAAGCTGTCAACCACCAGAATGGTTCTGTCTCGAATGGGAATTGGTGGTGCAACTTCCAATGGTTCAGGTTCCATATTAACGATTGCTTATTGGCATTCTCGTTTTTCCCTTCTTAATTGTCTGATGGTTCTTTCAATTTATAGGTCAAGCGATCGGATTTCAAAGCTTCTGGTTCGTCTCATATAGTGTCTGAGAACCTGAAACATAAGAAAACAGAAATAAAAAGTAAAAAGAAAATTAGAGACAAGTAAAGGTATCTAACCCCAAAACTAATAGTGAAAGATAAATAAATCCCCGGCAACGACACCGAAAACTTGACCGGCGTAATCACACGCGTATAACGCAAGCGCATGTATCGTTCAAGTAGTATAAAAAAGTATCAATCCCACGAGGACTTAAAACCTTTTGTTATCAATTTATGAAGTTAAATGTTTACAAGTTTCTAATGGATTGATTGTTTAATTGGGTGGTGAATTTAAAATTAAAACAAGTAAATAAAATTGCTTGAAAGTAGATTGAAGAAAATTCAAATTTATAAAACTATTCAGGGTTGTGAATCCTTCCAATATCTTTTTAAAAGATGAAGTGATTAATTTACGTTTGTGTAATATATTGGTTTATTAACCTGGAACACGAAATTATGTAAAAGCCTCTTCCGATGGTCAAATACAAATACCAAATATAACCCAATTAATCATATTCATATGTTAACCAAGTTATCTGAATTCATTAAGATCAAGTTCCAATTATGGCTACCCCCGCCCGACATGTATATTCATATCCTATAAGGAAATCTATTAAAGGGTTATCTATCCTCAAGGAAGATCGTGGGCTATTGAGTCTAAGGTCTTTAACCTAAAAGCTCTTTTCCAAGTTCATTTTAAGTTTACCAGTTCAATTTTATTAATGGCCAGTGAATAAAAAGTATTATGATTAAGGCTCAATATATAAACCTTTATAATACCCAAACTGTAATTTAACCCCTTATAAACCGGTGATATTGGATTTCATCACAACCCCAGATAACTAGCTTAGTTACGACACATATTTACGGGTAGTAAAAACTTAAATAAAAGAAAAAACATAAAGTAAATGCTGGAAATTAAATTATTGGAAAGTAAATGCTGAAAGTAAATAAAGTAAAAGTACAATAAAGAAAATGCTGAGGTAAAAGAATTCACTTTTATTACTACTATTTTAGATATCTCCCTTAATATAATATATTAACTTTGTGTGATAATTACCAACCAGCCATATAGGCGGTATCCTGATTAAGTCAAATTAATAATTAATTACCAACCGACCAACCAGGCGGTATCCATGCTTAGTCAGGTTAAAACCAATTTATAATTAATTATCAACCGACCAATATGGCGGCATCCTCGTTAAGTCATATTTTAAATAGTTGTTATATTATAATTAGGGGAGATTAATCTAAATAACAATAATAAAAGCTTTACCTTTTACCCCAGCAAGGGGGAGTTACCTCCTCATTGCTTGAAAAGTAAAAACTGAAAAAGTAAAGAACTGTGCGTAAAAGTAAATTACGGAAAGTAAAAACTGAAAAGTAAAGAAAAGAAAGTGCGAAAACGGAAATTAATTATTGAAAACTGTAAATAAACAAACAAGATACAATCTTCTTGGTTATTCTTAAGGAATTTCAAAGAAGAAAGTATGAATTTACAAATGAAATGACTTGATATTTATAGGCAAAATTTTACCTCCACCAAATCCATTATTAATTGTTATAATGTGTTGGTGGGAGTTTGACTATTTTTATTTATTTATTTATTTATTTGTTTTGAAAATGACTTTAATAATTACGCATAACACACTTCTGGATGTTTAATCCATTTCGGTCATGAAATCTTCAGAATTCGAAATTATTTTGTTCTTAAAGTTGTAGATATTTGAGTTTTCTTTAATCTGGAACTTGAATCAGCTCAATCCGATATCAGAATAAAGAGTTATGCCCAAAATATGAAAGTTACGCAAATTTAGAATTTCCGAAACTGCACTTCGTTAGAACACATTTTCAAGTTTCTAATCTTCAAAATTAATATGTCAAGTCCAATTTTTGCCCTTATTTGACCCACATTTCGTCCTAAATGATTTTATTGAGTCCCAATATTATTTTATCTGCAAAATAAACTAAAACACATCAAAACGTTCATCAAACCCGAGAAACTAAACAAAATATTAAGTAAAAGGGGCAGTAAATATCGATATATTTTCTGCTCATCAGGTCTCTACTATCACATATTAATTAGATATGTATTTGCTGAAATAGAAAAAAAAAAATAGAATTGATAACATTTTATCTAAATTTTAAGAAAATTTTGAACAGAAATATACCCTTAATCGTTTAAATTAAGGTGTTCTTAGGAGTGTAATCGGGTTGGAAAAAATACGCATTTCAAAATACAAGACTTGAGTTTAATTCTAATGGAGGTAAAGGGTAAAAAAATATATTTGTACTTGTCCATTCTCTTAAATTTTTTTAAAAAAAAAAGAAAAAAAAAAAGGAAAAAAAATCATTTAAATTAAAGGTTGAAATTTTCCAAGAATGGTTATATATATATATATAAATGATCTCTAAAGAGGATCATCAAAATAAGGACTTAAATCCTAATTAGGTTGACACTCAAATCCTGACTAAATCATATGTTGCACTCCAAGTGTATCTTATGTTTTTGCAATAATTAATTTTAGCTGATTCCCATCTTTTTAATCAAAATAAACAAGTTTGATATGAAAAATGGCATAAATAATTTTATATTAAGAGTGTCTCTAGCTTCAATTGAAAGAATTACTAATTAATAATGGTTAAAAAAATGTTCCAATTATGCACAATATTGTATGAACAAGTTGCGCCAACCCCATGGAATGGACTCAATTATAATGCTTCATAATTCATAATATGTACAAAACAATGAATGATAAGTATAGTGACGTTTCTAAGAGACGTGGTTTGGTGGTATAGGTTTTAAGATTTGAATTTCAGGTTTTGGGTTTGAATTTAGGGGATGCATTTCTTGTAAGAACCTGAGACAATCAGAAATTTTACTTGCTCCGCTTAAGCCCGAATCAGATGATTTAGAAATAGGATTTTCAACATTTCAAAAAAGATAAGTATTGTGACACTACATCTTCTATTTTTCATGAATTTTATCACCCAACAAACTTAAAATAATCAAAACCTGATATTCTTGTCTCATGTAATCATCTAGAGTATCATTTCTCATCAATATTGTGGGCGATTTTTCACTATTCACATTGTCCAACTTGGCTAGATATTTCAAATGCATACACATACATATAATATGTATCTAGGGTCAATCTTTCATATTTTACGACAAGGATAAACTCGTCTTTAGTCGATATGGCTAAAGATCGATTTTCAGTTCATCTTCGAATTTTTTAAAATTATTCGAAATATTTTTCGTTATTTCTGTTAATGTTAAATGTTATTTTTAGTTGATAATTAGTTTTTGATAAATCTCAATATTTTGTATCCTAATTATAATAGAAGTAATGATTAGAAATTATTAGAATTGTTTTGTTTTAATAAAACGGAAAATTAAGTCATGCGAAATTTTAATAAAACAATATTGTATCGTTTTAAAAAAAAAAAAATCCAACATACAATAAATAATAAAGTACTATATATTGAGTTAATAGTAAGGATGCAATCCAGTTTTGAAGAAAATTTGTGGAGTTAACGTGCAACATAGGATTGATTAATATATATTCTACTAAACTTGATCAAGAAAAACGTCATTTTCATGGCCGGTTATGGATTTTGCCTCTATCATGGCCGGGCGGCACCACCACCGATATTATCTCTAATTTCTTTTTCTTTTTCTTTTCTTATATTTGAATTTAGTTTTAATATTGATTTTTCTTTTACAACGCTCTAAAGATTTTGAATTTTTTTTTTTG